>PVKA01018498.1:0-22500 GCA_004027165.1 Ctenomys sociabilis | reverse complement strand
CAGGGTTTTGTTATGTAGTTCAGACTGGCTCTGAACCCACAGCAATCCTCCTGTCTCAGCCTCCCGAGTGCTGGGATTACAGGCATGCACCACCACGCCCGGCTTAGAAAATGTATTTATATACAATGGAGTACTACTCTCTCATAAAGAAAAACTTGAGTCATTTTAGGAAAATGGATGCTGTTTGAGACCATAATCTTAAGTACAATAAATCAGACACACAAGTTTAAACACTTCATAGTTTCTCTTATCCAAAGAGTTAGTGAGGAGTGTAAAATGGGACAGAGACTGGGAAGTAGGAAGAGCATGTTCTAATGGGAAGGGGAACAAGTGTGGCAAGTGAAGAAGGGAAGGGGGAAAAAAGAACAGAAAGGGAAAATTGCTAACAAAGCTTTTGTAAATAGGGAGGGATGAAAGACTGAAGGGAAAGGAGGGGAATGGGAAAAAAAAAGTCAGGATATATTATACAAGTACAGGTTCCTTATGATGAATGTTTGACAAATATGTGTGAATTTAAAAAAAGTAAAAAACTGAACTCATCGAAATCCTCCGTATTGTGGTATCCATCTGAAAGACTACGATCCTGGTGGGACTGTTTGCCTAGAGACACCTGAGCTGAGAATGAGGCGAGCAGAAAGCAAGAGCTCATCAGAATCCTCCCTATTACAGTGTCTGCGGTTTGCCTGTTGGGAAGGGGCCTGTTCTACAAACTACATGACTATCTGTGCACTGGCCGTGGAGCAAGATGGTTCACTCCGCCCAGGACAGGGCTTCTGTTAGCCAGATGCCTGCTGGAAGGACTTCCTGGGGCAGGTTACAAGTTGAGTCCGTCTGATTTTTTTTCCTCACAAAAGAGAATCACAGGGAACATGGCGTCTCACTATATAATATATTTCAGCTGGCCTTAAATAGCCCAGGCCAACTTCACAGTCATCTTCCTGGGTTGGGATCATAAGTGTGCACCACCATACCCAGCTTCACCAAATCTTTTGGAACTTTTAGAGGTACAAGTGTGATGGGTATTCTCAGAGCTTAGAGGTTCACTGTTGTCCATCACACCAACTTGGGGGACAACTGAAGGCCTCAAAGCTAGGCCTATTGGCCTAGGGCTACACTCATGTGACCAGTTCCTTGCCTTCTGAGGTTCTTAGGCAGCCTGTAGGAGGGTCTCCTGGGGCAACCTAGAGGTAAGTGGGGAGCTGAGGCAACACCCCATTAGGAATAACCTGATCCTAACAAGCTGGAAGCTGGCTGGACTTCACCCTACTCTGTAGGAAAAGCAGGACCCCTCCTCTACCAGCCACCCTTCTCAGGAACATCTCCTTCTCAGGTCTTTTTTTTTGGCCACAGGACAGATCATCTTTATCTTTCAGCTGAGCACTGTCAAGTGGTGTGGGGAACCTATAGGCTATTGACACCCGTGACAGTGGAATAGATGCAGGGTAGGGAGTTCAGGACTCCTAAGTGTTCCCAGGCCTTCCTGAAATCAGGCATGTTGACAGCTTGTTTTCAAAGCTCGAAAGCCAGGAAGGTAAGCCAGGCTAAAGCTAGTGCTCCAGGACCCTCACCACAGGAAACAGGAATTTGACAACTTAAGGCAATCCAGAAAGGTGACCCTGAGGACTGACCTGGACCATCCCCTCCCACTTCCGCGACACTATGTCGTAGGTGCTCTAGAGTATGCGGAGGGTGTTCCCTGAAGTGCTCCAAGACATTTCCACCGCTCATGATGGCTTGAACACAGCAAATGTCGAACGACCTCTAAGAGCATCCGCGGCAGAAACCATAGGTCGGCTCGTTGGTCTAGGGGTATGATTCTCGCTTCGGGTGCGAGAGGTCCCGGGTTCAAATCCCGGACGAGCCCTACTTACGTTTTTAGAGCGTGGCTCCCAGAAGATCTGGAGGCTACATGGGATAAAGATCAGTGTAAACTACTTTCAATGAACTCTTTTGTTGTCAAAATAAAATACCCTGGTGGCGCAAAAACAAAAAACAAAACAAAAAAAAAAAAAAAACTCGAGAGTAGTCTCTCCTAGCGTGCTGGATAGAACGCAGGCGCGACCGGTCTTCTATAAGACTCGTGTTCTGATCCCTGTCTCCCGGCTTGGTCCTCGCCTTAGCCCCTCCAGCGTTTGGTTTCAGTCTGTTCGATGTTCGGCGGCTGGAGGCAGCTGCGAGCTGTCTGAGCCGTGTCTGCCTAGCGAAGGACTCCGCCCTCGGAGCTCAGCACTGGGTCTCTTCCGGTTACTCCTGCTCGTTTCTTCCTTTCTGGGAACTCGCGTTCAGTTACTGTCGAGAAACGTGTATTGGTCTCTGGACAGTATTTCTCGGGGTTTGGGAAGAAAGTCTTTAAGCAACCCACAACTAACGTTGTGTAGTGAGCACCAGCTACGGTACATCTCAGCTTGATCAGGCATCCGGAGACAACGGCTCTCAGCTCGTTCCTCGTTAGTATAGTGGTGAGTATCCCCGCCTGTCACGCGGGAGACCGGGGTTCGATTCCCCGACGGGGAGGCTTACAATTTTGCTCTTTTTTTTTTTTTTTTTTTTGCCTCTTTATAAATCCCATTTCTTTCCTGACCACCGGAGTGGAACCTTCAAGAGAAAAACTGAGTGTGCAAACAAACTGCCACTGAAGCAAGCAGCTCTATTACCATTACTCTCTTAGAAGTGTTCGTGGACGATAATTTACAAAACACAGATGTTAAAAAAGAAACAGAAGCGATGACATCAAATCAGCCCACGTGATTGGCGTTCAGCCTCCACGTCCCTACCCAGGCTGGCAGCGCGGGCGTTTCCAGTTGCGGCGCGCAGCTTTGTCCCCGCCCGCAACGTGTGACACACCATTTCCGGTGCCCGTGGCGAAGCTGTTTTGGGGGCTTCACTTTCCCCTTCTTGTGTCTGTGTCCGTGGGCTTGTCCCACTATCAGCAAAGCCTATGCCGTGGGGAACCTCGATCAGGAGCAGGGTGGCGGAGCGCGGACTCCGGAGGAGTAAGAGGTCGGTCCCCTCGGGGCGGAAGGCTCCCCCAGACGGCCTTGAAGCCACCACGCCCAGGGTCTAGGAACAAATGGGAAAAGTACTACTTAAAAAAAAAAACAGACCCTGCGTTGGCCGGGAATCGAACCCGGGTCAACTGCTTGGAAGGCAGCTATGCTCACCACTATACCACCAACGCACACGCTCGTTTAGCTCTCATTCTTTTATTCAAGATTGACTTTCCTTAGTCCATTGATTTTGATCAGATGTGGATTGAGTCAGGTGGCGGTCACCAGCTCAGAAAGCTGAGCAGAGCCCTAGCTGTGGTCATTTCCGAGCGTGGACATCTGAGCAGGGCCAGACTCCTGCCACCGCTAAAAATACCGCTCATCCCGCCCGACAGTACCGGACTATCCCCAACCTGAGGATGAGGAACCAAGCTCCAGGAAGGCGAAACAAGGCGGTTTTGAGTCACCAGCCAAGCTGAGATTAAATTTAGGGTTTATGCAGGCGGACAACAGTGACACCGAGGTGACGTCCTCCTTCAAAAGTTCAAAACACAGAAATCGCCACTCTGTTGAGTGAACTGACAAAGGTTAAAGAACTAAGCCTTAATAAGCCAAATATACCTCCGCGCCATTTGCATCTTTTCCTAGTTTACCAAGAACATGAGTTTAATTCCCGGTGCGGGCACGGACACTCTCCACCACCCGGGACGCAGCGCGCGGCTCCGAGGCGGGGCCTGAGCGGTAAGCTCCGCCCCTCACTGCTGACGAGGTATCTGTTCACGAAATCTACCGAGCTCTGAGTTTGGGGAGGCCTCGTGGCGCAACGGTAGCGCGTCTGACTCCAGATCAGAAGGTTGCGTGTTCAAATCACGTCGGGGTCAACGTTTGCCTTTTACTTTTCTAAAAACTACTTTAGCAGGAGCTTTCTGCATCTCCTTTTTCAAGAGGTTTTTTGTTGTTGTTGTTTTCTTGGCGAATCTTCTTGTATTACATGGGAAAAGTAAGAATTTTGTTTTCTATGATCACCCCCTCAAGGCACTGAATATCTCCTTGCACTTTTATTTCATTTCGCTGTTTCCATCAGATCGACTGATTAAAAAACACCTTTAATCTCAGATGGTTTGGCTGGGCTGCCATAACAAAATTTGTTAATGGACAATCTGCAACTTTTCTTCAAAGAATGTATTTGTAGCACTATATATTCCATATTAGAAATGTAGTAATAATTATATTAAAGCAATAACTGTCATTTATAATCATTATCCTATAATACTTTTCTTTTTGGCAGTTTAACTTACTTTTATCAGTAGTATAACAGAAATATGATTCTATAGTCCTGAATTATAATTTTATTTTATTTTATTTTTTCTCTTTTTGAGACAGGGTCTCACTATGCAGTTTAGGCTGGCCTTAAGCTCACTTTGTAGCTCAGGCTGGTCTCAAACTCACAATCCTCCTGCCTCAGCCTCCCAAGTGCTGGGATTACAGGCCTGCACCCCCATGCCCAGCTCTGAATTATAATTTTAATGACCCCCTAAAAGTTTTGATAGTTCTATAAATTATTACAGCAATTTTCCTGAAGTTAGACATTTTGGTTTTCTGATAATCTGCATTTTTTCTTACTATTTAAACTGTTTAAAGTGCTACTAAGAGCATTGTTGTACATGTGTTTATCCTTATTGAATTAGACCTGTGGCATAAATTCCTGAAACTGCTTCTCAGCTAAAGTTCTCCTTAGCTATACTTCTGACAACGCTGTTATCCAAGGGGCTGTGTGCCTCCTTCAAGCAAAAGCCATCTTTACTTCTTTTTATTTTTTCATTACTTTTTTCCAGTGCTGGCTTCTCATATTTAGATAAAATTGTTTTAAGTGTTTTTCATTGTCTCTGATTAGCTTGCTGTGTAACACAAAGGTGCTAAATACAATTGTTGCCTTCGACTGGACTTCTTAGCAGCCACTAGAAGCCTGGAATCACAGGCATTTTTGTTGCTTCAGCTATATGGGGAAAGAATACAAAGGAATCTAGTCCACCTCTTCTCTTCCCCCCACACATCCAGAGAGGCGTTGTCTTTCCCAATAAGGAAACTTCTTCCCTCAGCATCTTTCCTCCACTCAGTACTGGCGAGGGGCTGGGGTCATTGCCTCTGTCCACAGTAGCTGTCCACCAGGTTTGAGCCTGCTTCACCCTCCCCTGTCTGCCAGAGCCATCCCTGTGTCTCCTGTACCAAAACAGGTAGACAGTGGACCACCTGTGCGGCCAAGCCACCTTGCATGGAGCTGCAGCCTGCTGATGACAGGTCGCCTAAGGCACACTGGCCGCCCAAGCCAGGGCACCCTGCTTGCACTCGTTATTTTAATGAGAAAATGTAAAATGACACTTTTCTGTCTTTTGCTCCATATTTACTAGCACACACACACACACACACACACACACACACATTAACAAAATAAGGAAACACTCTTGGCCTCCAAAGCAGCTGGGACTACAAGTGTGCACACCACCCCAACCTGGTTGTGCTATGATCCAAAATTTCATTACCGAGGGTCTCAAACTCACAGAAATCCTGTGCTAGCTCCCAAATGTGAGTGCTGGGATCACAGGCATGTGCCACCATGTCCGGCTTCACTGGTTTTAAAATTTGCATGGGTCTGTTCAGGCTGCTGTAACAAAACGCCACACCCTGATGCAAAACATGCACGAAACAAAACAACCAGTGAAAGGTCAGAATGGAGGCTGGGAATATACTCAGTACAGAGGCGCTAGGTTCTATCCCCAGTACTTTTAAGGACAAAAGAACTTTTCAGAACAAAATAGTAGTCACACAAGAATAAGGCACGCTTCCAAGAGAGTGAATTTGAATGTTGAGTATGCCTGATCGAGGAGAACAGAACGTAATTTTGAACAGAGTTGCATTTATTGCTCTTGGTATAGATAGGTGGCACTCAAAGTGTGGTCCACATTGGCCCAGGACAATGTAAAATTTGAGGATAAGTATGTAAGAATTCTTATAATATTCATCAGATCACTCATATCTATTAACTATTAGGAAGATGTGGCCTTGTAATTTTTATTTGTTCAGATATAATTTTCCAGGAATACATTTGCATTGCTTTGTTTTTGTAATACTATGGATTTGTTATGGTTTGTGTGTAGTTGTCCCCTCAAAGCCTCATGGACTTCTAGAGGTTGGGATTAATTCTAATACTGGGATTTTGGTGGGTGGAAGTGCTGCTGGGATTATGGGCGTGAGTGCCACACCTGGCCTGCTGCAGATAGTCTGGATGCAATTTTATCGCTCTTGCTGTTTAGCTGTTTTCTGCCACCTTAAACTGCAGTCCTCTCCCATGTGCCTGTACATTGCATAGAGAGGAACATGGTACATGGACTGAAACCTCTACAAACTGTGAGCTAAACACACTTTTTCTTCCTTCATTCTGAGTGTCGAGTATTTTGTCCAGGGAAAAAGAGAAAAGTAACTGACCGAGACAGGATTCAAACCAGGACCTTCACACTGAGCTACATCCACCGCACTTTTTACATTTTCATTTTGAGACAAGGTCCCCAAGTTACCCAAGCTGGGCTCAAACTTTTGCAATCCTCCTGTCTGTTTCCCGGGTGCTGGAAGTATGGGAATCCATTAACACAACCAGCTTGTACTGTATTTCATAAAAGTATTGATTTGTAATAGATTGAAAATATTTCATGAAATCATTTGAGAATGTGAGTGGAAAACAGTTTGTTCACTAAGCTGGCAGGCATGTGGAGATCTGATAGAGTTTGCTTTTGTCTCTTGAAAGCTGAAAATGCTACTCCTATACCAGCCCATCACATATTTCTAAAAGGCCCAAAATCTTTTGCCCTGAAGTGTAAAGTTAAAGATTCTAGAGCTATTGTACTGGCTCTCTGAAAAGCATTCCACCCATTATACTCTATCCCTGACACGTTTCAGAAAGGTCATGATTTATATAGGTTAAAAAAAACTGAAAATAAAAAAAACTTAAAAGTATATGGGAGGATGTGTGTAGGTTATATGCAAATACTATGCCATTTTATGAGGGACTTGAGCACCAGCAGTTTTTTGCTATCTGGGGAGTTCTGGAGCGAGTCCCCTCAATGTCAGCGAAAAGCAGATTGTATTTAGGGAGATTTTATTAAGGGCAGCATTTAAATTCTGATAAGGGGCAGTTTAACAAATGGCTTTTGCTCAACTGGTCTCTATCTGGCAGAAAACAAATATAAACCCTAGTCCTTATATGCCTAAGAACAAATTCTGGCCATATTAGGGGTCGGGGAGATGGCTCACTAGAATAAGCGCTTGCCTGGCAAGAGCAAGGTGCTGAGTACAAATTCAGGCCATATTTAAGTTTCTGAACAGAAAAGGCCCTGACTGGATGCTGGAACCGCGCGTGCGGCGGGTCACATCCTGCCTCCTCCATTGGGCCTCCGGGATGACGTCAGGGCGGCCAGCCAATGGAGATCGCGCCACGGGCGGCACACCCAGCCAATGGGACCGGGGCGGGAGATTTGAAAGCGCCAGGGCGGGGACGCCCCGGGCGAAGTGGGCAGATCGCTGGGAGCGGGAGCGGCGCGGCGGCCGGGCTGCGGGCTCCGGGTGAGCTGGATTTTGCGGGTGGCCCTGCCTAATCTCCTTTCGCGGGCGATCAGGCAGGTCGGGGATCCGTTGGGCTGGCCCGCGCGCACCCCAGGTGTGCTGTGCGTTCAAGGGTGGGGGTTGGGGGTCCTAGAGGTGGGTGGGACAGGTAGCAGGGCGGGCGCGACCTGAGTGAAACCAAGTTCCGGCGGCTCCCAGACCCAGGTCAGCCGGCTGCCCCGCTCCCTTTCCCAGGCCAGGACAGCGCTTCTGGTTAGATCGGTCCGACCTCTCCTTCCCACTCGTCCTTTTTTTTTTTTTTTTTTTCCTTTTCCTTCTCACAGCTCTTTCCCTTCTCCGCCCAGCTCTCCTCCCCCTTTCTCTCTGAGGATGGCCCAGAAGGAGAACGCCTACCCCTGGCCCTATGGCCGGCAGCCGGTAAGGCCCTTCCCCCTTGCCCCGCCTCCTCTCCTGCAGGCAGTTCTGCTCCGCAGGCTCTTAGCTGGGGCCCTAGTTTGCTACAGAGCCCTGTCTCCTGTGCAATCATATCCAGTCAGATGCTGCCAATTTGAGCTGTGACTTCAGCTTTGGAGAACATCTGCAGGACCAGACCTACCTGTCACATACAAATGACATCCTGCACTGGGCAGTCAGGGTCTGGCCTTCAGGCCATGGTTCCTAGCTAGCCCTTACCCTGAGAAGATAAGCCCCAGAGGTAGACTCTGGAAGAATATAGATAATGTTGCTGTTGAAAAAGTCCAGTACAAATGTGAATTAATCATTTGGAATTTAGTTTTGGGGGCAGGGAGGGGATCAAGCCCAAAGCCTCTGCATGCTAGGTGAGTGCTCCACCACAGGCTACGCTCCCAGCCCTAGGACTCATTTAATAAGTCTCATTTAATCCAAATCTATTTTCTGGTTATAAAAACGCCTTCCATTGAGTAGTCTACCCTCTGGCTTGAAATAATGCTTTAATTTTTATTTATTTACATATTTTTTGAGACAAGGTTTTGCTTTGTACTTCAAGCTGGACTTGAACTCACAATCTAGACTGGTCTCCAACTCACAGTAGCCCTCTTTCCTCAGCCTCCTGAGTGCTGTGATTACAGGTGTGTGCCACCACACCCTGCAATGCCTTAAAAAAAAAAAAAAAAGAAAAAACATATATATATATATATATATATATATATATATATATATATATATGTCCTATGTTTTCTGGACTGTTTTGTTTAGTTTGGTTGTTAATCTCCAAGTCCCAGAGAAAATATGTTGCGGGGGGGCTGGGGCTTTCTAATCTTAGCTGAAGAAAGGGCCCTGCTCCCTTAGGGGGTTAGGCAGCCCCAGGAATCCATTGGTTCTCTTGCCTAATCAGCTCCATCCTGGAGCACTTAGGCTAGCAAGGGGAATCTTTCTGAATGAGGACCTATCTCACTTTTTACCTTGGTCACTCATGAAAAGAATTGAATCTCTTACCCAGAGAGCATGACAGTGAACAAGTCTGAGGCCATCAGAATAGCCCTTGGTGTCCCTAAATAGTCTTTTGATGCAAAGTGTTAAATATTGTTGTTTGCTTCAACATTTAAGGCTTTAGCGGCATTAATCAAGCCTACGCAGCCAGAACATTTTTAGGGACTTTGAGAATGCCCCTGCGCTAAACTTCGAATTGTGGGTATCCACTGTCCCCTGAGATGGGGGTTAGGGGAATAACCGTGGTGATAGGGACAGAGGTGTACAGATTGAGCAGCTACGTGCCTGAGAAGATAGTGTAGGCTCAAAGCAGAGGTGAAATGTGATGTGTGGCACTAAGTCCTTTGTTGATTAGCAATCCTCAATAAGCAGAAGCTTGATATTTTTCTTGGTATAAAGGGTGGGTGGCTTTTTACCAAGCGGCAGAAATGCTGCTTATAGCACATTCCACCCTGGTCATCAGGACAAAGGCACCCTCAGAGCCACCTCCTGCTTCTTCCCAGTCTCAATCAGGCCTGAGCACCCTGCCCCAGAGAGTTCCGCGGAAGGGGCCTCCCACCTCTTCCACGCTCGTCCTCATGAACCGCTCCAACAGCCAGTCTTCAGGTAACTGGGCTGAGGACAGGGCTGACCAGAGGGGACGAGCGGGGGAGGACCACAGCTTATCCACGCTTCCCTTAGCTGTCCCTGGCCAGAAAGCGGTGGAGAACAGCAGCGGGGTGCCCAACTTCTCGTAAGTGCCCCAGCCTCGAGGTAGAGAGAGGGTGCTGGAAGGGCGGAGGGAGAGAAGACCCGGGAGGCTAAGCCTGTGGTTGGAAGGAGTAGGGGGGAAGCAGGTATCTTAGGGGACTAACTTGCTAGCGCTGAGCTGCCCCCCTCCTCCCTGCTTCTAACCAGGCGGCCCCTCACTATTGATGACTTTGAAATCGGGCGTCCCCTGGGCAAAGGCAAATTTGGAAATGTGTACTTGGCTCGGGAGAAGAAAAGTCATTTCATCGTGGCACTGAAGGTCCTCTTCAAGTCTCAGATTGAGAAGGAGGGCGTGGAGCACCAGCTGCGGAGGGAGATTGAGATCCAGGCCCACCTGCAGTATGTGCATCTCCCCCAAACTTGAGCCCCTCTCTGCCCTCCTCCTCAGCCCCTTACTTCACCCTTATACTCAGGCTGCTGTCGGCACAGCTGTGGCCTGTGAGTCCCCTGGCATTAGTCCCTGCCACTTAACCTCTACCCCCACTTGGGTCTCTTCATCTTCCCGGGCTTCCTTGAGGTTGTCTGAGGCATCCTCTTGTCTTCCCTCAGGCACCCCAACATCCTGAGGCTCTACAACTACTTCTATGACCGTCGGCGGATCTACTTGATTCTGGAGTATGCCCCTCGTGGGGAGCTCTACAAGGAGCTGCAGAAGAGCCGCACCTTTGATGAGCAGCGGACAGCCACGGTCGGGGCGGGTGGGCACCGGGGGTACCATAGGAAGGGCTGGAAACTGGGGCTATGCTGGGTGTAGTGGCGGCCTGATTGCCTGGTCTTGGTCCTCCAGATCATGGAGGAGTTGGCGGATGCTCTGATATACTGCCATGGGAAGAAGGTGATTCACAGAGACATAAAGCCTGAGAATCTGCTCCTAGGGCTCCAGGGGGAGCTGAAGATCGCTGACTTCGGCTGGTCTGTGCATGCCCCCTCCCTGAGGTACGGTGAGCCAGGAAATCAGTCCTGAATTAGGCTATCCAGGTCCACACAAACCCCCTCTGAATCTGGGTCTCCAGAGACATTGGGGTTTAATCACAGCGCTCTGGAGGCTGAGGCAGGGGGTTGCTTTGAGTTGGACGCCAGCTTGGGCTACATAGTGAGTTCAAGGCCAGCCTGAACTACAGGGTGAGACCTTAACTGAAAAACAAAACTACCAAAAATAATTCTAAAATGGCCCAGCAAAAGGCCAGCCAAATAGCTCAGCAGATTAAAGCACCTATAAGTGGGCACAGGGGCCTAGGGTTCTAGCCCCAGGCTTGCCATGCCCACCAGCCCCCTGGGGTACTCTGAGATGGCAATTGAGACTGTGAGTGGTGGTCCTTGCCTGTAATCCCAGCACTTGGGAGGCTGTAAACAGGAAATTCACTATGAGTCCAATCTCATAGTGAAACCCTGAACACCCTTTAGACCCTTCCCTAAAATACAGAAAAAATAAATTAAAAAAAAAGAGGCCGAGCACACCTATAATCTCAGTACTAAGAGTAAGGAAGCATCAATGGGAGTTGGAGGCCAGCCTGGACTACAAAGGGAGACCCTGTCTCAAACAAACAAAAATTCTAAGATGAACATTCCCCTTCCATGTATACTTTCTTTTTATTGTTTTTACTCCCAGTATTGAGGAGTGACTGTAGGGGCTCTCGAATCTTAGGCAAGCACTCTACCGCTGAGCCACATCCTCAGCTCTTTATACTCAGGATCGCCCCGGCTAGCCTTCTGCCTGTAATTCTCCCACCTTGACCTGAGCTTCCCAGTGTGTACCTGCATCCCAGTTTACCAGTTATCTTCGTAAGATGCAGGCCACCCTTGGGACTTGGGTTCACGTCCTGATCCATCTCCACCCCAGAGGCTGGAACGCTCCCGTGCCTGCTGTGAGGCAATGGACGGCCCCAGGGCCTCCGCCCACTTCCTTCATCTCCCCAGGAGGAAGACGATGTGTGGCACCCTGGACTACCTCCCCCCAGAGATGATCGAAGGGCGCACACACAACGAGAAGGTGGATCTCTGGTGCATTGGGGTACTGTGCTATGAGCTGCTGGTGGGCAACCCGCCTTTTGAGAGCACCTCACACAACGAAACGTACCGGCGCATCGTCAAGGTAAGAGGCCATACAGGTCTTGGTTGGCTGTAGATGCGGGGCTGGGGTGGCCAGAGTGGGTTGGCAGGGCCTGTGTGTGTCCCTGAATAGGGTGAACACTCCAGGAAAACAACACCGACCACCGTCCCTTCTTTCTCCACACCTACAGGTAGACCTGAAGTTCCCCCCTTATGTACCTGAAGGGGCTCAGGACCTCATCTCTAAGCTGCTCAAGCACAACCCATCTGAACGGCTGCCCTTGGCCCAAGTCTCAGCCCACCCTTGGGTCCGGGCCCACTCCCGCAGGGTGCTGCCTCCATCTGCCCTTCAGTGTGCACCGAGTATCCCATGATTGGGGGGGGGGGGTGTATGTGTGTGTACATTTGCGCATGTGCGTCTGTGATTGTCAAGCAGGGGGAAAGGAAGAGTCTGGCCTGTTCCCTTATCTGTCTTCTGCCTCCTTTTTTATTTAATAAACCTGCAGCTTTTTGTACTGGTGAGTACAGAGGTTTCTAGGTGAGGCCTTGCTGGGGAGGATGCTCCCTTTAGAGAAAGGGATAACTGCTGGGGGCAGGGAGCACTGCCCCCCCCATGACACCCCACCTTTAGCTCTGAGGCCATCTGCTCAGCTCCCAGCCACTCTCCTCTGCTCTGACTTTTAGTCGGATGTGCTGGGAGACCTTAGCTCCACACTTTTTTGAGACAGGGTCTCACCAAGTAGGCCAGTAGCAGGCTAGCCTAGAACTTATAGTAATTCTCCTGCCTCGGCCTCCCAAGCGCTGGAGCTACAGGTGCCTGCCCCCTTGTCCTACCTCCCCACTGTTGCTGTTGATCTCTAGCCATCTTTGTGTCTTCTCTGGGCTTCTAGTATTTTCTTCTTGCGTGTTGTCTGGTTCTTGCCAACCTAGAAGCAGCTGAACATAGCTTTATTGGAAAAAAATCTAACACAAAGCCTATTTTGTACCATTTGTTCAGTATCTTGTAGGTTGTTGAGCACAGTATTGAATGCAGAACCTTTGGGCTTTTTTTTTTTTTTTTTTTTTTTTTTTTCTTTTTTTTTATTCCTCCATTTGTTTTTTTTTTTTTTTTTTTTTTTTTTTGTGGAACCGGGGCTTGAACTCAGGCCCTTGTGCTTGCTAGGGAAGCACTTATTACACTAAGCCATCTCCCCAGTCCCTACCTTTGGGCTTTTGGCAGGTGAATACACCATCATAAAGTTAAGAAAGTAGCAGTTAAATTCTAAGTCAGGACTAGAAATGCAGCTCAGAATAGAGCACTTGTGGAGCATGTGGGAGTCCTGAGTACTACTAAAACAGTCATGGACCTTGTACTGTTTTAAGTCACACGTTTCCAATGCCTTTGCACTGAAGTACATTCCAGCCCTTTTTCATTAAAAAAAAAAAAAAATTGTTATAGGGTCTGTTACACAGTTCACACTCTAGTGATCCTTCTGTCTCAGCTTCCCCAGCACTGAGGTTACAGGTGTGCACCACTACACCAAGTTTCAGGGCTGAATCCTGGACTGAGGGACTCAACAGCCCAGCACCTGCCTGCAAGTGCATTGTTGTGAGTTTGATTCTCAGTACACTTCCCCCCACCAAAAACAAACATAAAAAAAAACCTACTGTGGAATCCTTCTGCCTCAGCCTCCCAGACTGCTGGGATTAGGTTCTAGGTGTGCACCATCTCATCCAACTACAGGGTTACTAAAAGTTTTCAGTTATAGCATTACCTATTTTTCCACTGTAAAGCTTAAAGATTTTAGGACTGGAGTTTTAATTCAATAGTAGAGCAAAACAAAACCCTGAGTTTGCTTTCTATTACTGCGGAAAAAGAATTTTATTCTTTTCATCCCACTGCCAACAAACAATTTCCTGTCCCCATATTCTCTGACACAGTGACATCATAATCTGGGCTAGATTTATTCATCTGACAATAATTTTACTTAGCACATTCTATAGGCTCTGTGCTAAAGGTTAGAGGTGAAGAAAATTTTTTTTTTTAAATCTGCCCATAGGGAGCAGGGATATAGCTCAGTGGTATAGCACCTGCCTGGCAAGTGCAAGGTCATGAGTTTGATTCTAGTACCAAAGAAAAAAGTTTGTCTGCAGGAAATTTCTATAGAGAGAGAGCTGATGCTCTGTGTTTCTGGCCTGTCTGTAACACTCTGGCATCCCCTGCTTTCCTGTCTTACACAGCCCCAGGCATCCCTGAAGGCAGTTGTCTAGGGGCCTTTGCTCAGTTTCCTTCTCTAAGTCAGACAGATCCCTGACCCATCTCCAAATTCTCCCCAGTCTAAGCTCCTAAACTATAAATATCCACCCAAATGTCACTCCCTTGCACCACACCTCATGGGTGGTGTATTTTGCTATTCAGTTCTCAATACTCTATGAGCACTACTATTTCCTCTGATTGAGGAATATATGCTTCATATTTTAAAAGTTGCAGTGGGACTGGTGGTCTACCCTTGTAATCTCCACACTCAGGAGGCTGAGGCAGGAGAATCTCCTAGAATTGGAGGCCAGCCTTGAACATGAGTCTTTCTATCCCCTGGATTTTCTGTGCCTCTGTGCCTTTGCCCATGTCTCAGCCAGATGTCCTGCACTTGCCAGCTCCTCTTGTATCCTAGGCCCTACCTTCCTCGGCTTGGTTTGGGGCCCTATCATCTCTGTAGTTTTAAAAAATATATTCAAATGAATTGATTGACTTTTGTAAATAGGGGTAACATTTTATTTTTCTAATTATAGGAGCAAGTGTTACCAATCGGGCCTCTGTGTTTGTTCTTATCTGTATACTTCCAGAACAGCGTATTTTTAGCATGTGGTGATTTGTTTTATATAAAAAGTATTGCACTGTATATGTTTTTCTGTTTTTTTTTTTATTTTGAGAGAGGGTTTTGCCATGTAGCGCCTGGTGATCCCCTGCCTCCTCAGTGTTTCTCACTTGTTTGTGCCCTGTTTACTTTAGAAGGCTCTGACGGTTTGGATAGATGTACAGTGCAAATCTGCTACAGTGTATTCCTCCCTGGGTGTAGACCACATAATTCTAATCCCTTTACTGGAGAGGCTGAGGCTGGCAGCTCGAATCCAGGCCAACCTGGGTTGTGTAATGAGCTTAATCCCTGTCTTAGGCCATCTAAGAAGATTTATGGAGGGACACGGAGACCCTGTCCAGTGCTTAGCCTTGCAGCCCAGGGTCTTTCACATGCCTATCCCTGTGTCAGGGCTTTTGTGGGGTGTCTCTAGAGAAAGACGGGAGAGCCGGGTTGTGGGGTGGGCCCAGGGGAAGGCCTGGAGATGCTGCCACTTGCTGTCCAATGTTGGGGCCTGGCCCCAAGGTGGAGGTGCCACCCCCCCAGGTCTGCTCTGCCCTGCAGTCCTCCCTGGTGTAAGCATCCAGAGCACCCCAAGGTCCTCTGCTGATCACCTCTCCTTGTACTGCTCGGACATGGTGGGGTCCACTGTGTGAGTGTGGAGCATCCTCAAGGACCTAGGACCAGGGGTTCCATTCAGCCTAGCTCCTCCCCTTCTTGGTGTTTTCTCCGAAGAATGAGAAGCTTTATACCACAGTAATGTATGCACACCCATGTTTATAATAGCACAGTTTGTAGTAGGTAAATCTTGGATGGGCCCAAGGGCCCATCAAACAATGAGTGGGTAAAGATGTTCTCTTTTACACAACGGAAGGATAGGGACTTGCCAGTTAGCTCAGTTTAAGCAACTGCCTGGGCAAACCCAGTCAGGCTTGCGGGTCTGCAGTTTGATCCCCCAGCTCCACATGCCACACCACACCTGCCATTAAGGCAGCCTGAGCCAGGCCAAAAAAAAAAAAATCCTACACAACAGAAGGGTAAGTGAGACCTTTCTAGCTTAATGGATGTACCTCTTAGATCATATTTAACTGAAATAAATCAGACATGTGTAAATATCACATTCTTTCTCTGGTATGAGAAACTGAAAATGTCAATAAGGGACATTTATTGTATAATAGGAATGGTGAAATAGGAAGAATATTTTTAAATGGGAAATGGATCTGGGGACAGGAGAGGGGGAAAGGAAAGAAGGGAAAAGAAAAGGACAAAACAGAAGCAGCTTTTGTAAATGAGGGGTTGAAGGGAGGGTAGGGGAATATGAAAATATTGTGTCCTGAGTTGTAGCACAAACACCTGCCTGGCAAGTACAAGGTCCTGATTGATTCCTGGTACAAAGTAAGACAAGGGCCAGGGAGATGGCCCAGTGGAATAAGCACTTCCCTGGCAAGCGCAAGGGCCTCAGTCCAATCCCTGGTTCTGCCAAAAATAAAAATGCTTACTATATTCCCCCCCTTCCCACCAAAAAAACAAAAACAAAAAGACAAAAAGGAAGATATTCCATCTACAGGTACAAACTCCCTATGGTGCATGCGATCATTATACACACTTAGAATGTACCACTAAATGTAATTTAATTATTGAAAAATAGATGAAAACAAACCAAATGCACACATACACATATGCATGTGCATAGGTATAAAAGAATCTCACAGGGATCTTTTTATCTCAACCCCCAGGTCTTCCAGGCTCCTGTTTGTGGTGGTTTTTTTTTTTTTTTTTTTTTTTTTTTTTTTTTTTGTTTTTTTTTTTTTTTTTTTTTTTTTTTTTTTCTGTTCATGGTTTTTGTTTTGTGTTTTTGAGATAGGATTTCACTATGTAGCCCCAGCTGGCCTTTAACTCACAAAGATGCTCCTGCCTCAGCCTCCCAAGTTCTGGGGTTACAGGTGCGTGCCACCATGCCTGGCTCTGTGCACTTTTTTTTTTTTTTTGACTGATTGGTTCTCATCGCCGTACACCCAGTATCCCCTCCAACACACACACACACACACACACACACACACACACACGAATTATTTCCATTCCTCAGGCACACAAAATCTTAGAAGCATGCTGCATGACCGAGATCCCAGCACTGAGCAGGCTGAGGCAATAGGATTGGAAAGAGCCCAAGACCAGTCTAAACAGAGTGAGACCTTGTCTCAAAAAACAAAATAAAAATCAATATTGATCCCCACGTTTTCCAACCATCTCTTATTCTCTCTGCTCACAGAAAAATTTTCTCCAAGAACTGTCCTACACCCACTGTGCTGATTCACTGCAGCTTTTGTCCTTTGTCTACTACCTCTTAGCAGCCAAAACTGCTTCCACGAAACCCACTTTTTCGCGGGACGTTTTAAATCCCTTGAACTGGATCCTTTGAGTGCCATGCGGGTTTCTCTTCCCTTCCGGCACCGTTGGGGTGAAGCTGTCTGTACCTCTGGAATCGGGAACAAGGCCATTGCCTCTCGTGAGTTTGGCAGGGTCCCATGAGGAGTGTGCACAGCTCGGAGAGCTAATGGATGTAGTCACCTGACCTGCTGTATTGAGGTAATAAGGTTTTCTCTTGTTCCCCCCATGAAGCCCCCAAGGCCTGCTGTTTTGCTGTAGATTAGATATTTTCCCTATCCCAGAGTCTACCCTCCCCTTAAACTTTCCATGAACTTATGCTGATTGTATAAGCATACAGCGCAAGTGCTGGGCAGTTCTGTCTCATCCAGAGGGAGGGCTCCACCCAACTTTAGCTTTTGTATATTGTCTCCTGTCTTCTTCATCCTCCACCATCCTCCCTCCAGAGTTTCCAGGGCCGGACTGGACACAGCACCTTGCCACACCCATTCCTTTGCTTTTAGTCTGATCCCCAGTAAAAGTACTGATACAGGGAGAAAAACTGATCTCAGGTGGGTGACCTCCAAATAATACATGGAAAAAAAGATCTCTTGAGTTCGTGTTCTCTAAAGGGAAGAATGAATTTTAGAAACAAACTGAGGTTGAGGGCAAAACTTTATTGGAAAGGAAAGCTTCTGTAGGAGAGGGACAGAAAGGAAGCCCCCGGGCTGGTCAGGGACTTTTATAGTGTAGAAAATGGGAACTTGATGAGGTGGATGAGGGGTGGGACAAAACTAAGGTCAACCAATGGGATTACAAGCACCACTGCTCAGGTAAAATTGATTAGGCCCAAGACCAAATGGGGTAGCGAGTCACATAGCAAGCGGGCATGAATGAAAAACAGGACCTCGTCTGGTGGCCTTCAGACAATGACTCTTCTTGAGTAAGGATCAATCCTGGACGCCAGTCTTTTTTTCGTTTTGGTGGAACTAGGGATTGAGCTCAGGCCTTTGCACTTGCCGGGGAACCACTTATTCCACTGAGCCATCTTCTTGGCCCCCTGGATGCCTTTAGGGAGGTTAGCATTTGTTTGCTCTATAGGTCTGGTTTACAGCAGGAGCGTCCATCCCTTCCACAACTGTAAGGTGTCTGGCTTTTGTTATCTCCTTCGAAGGCCTAACCCTGCGTGACTACTTCTAATATTTCTATCTAACTTGATGCCTGCAGCAGTACCTCTCCCCTCCACCTCCGACCAAGCGGGACACAGACACACTTGGTAGATGCTTGGCATCGCCCCTTAGCATGTCTCGCTGTTCTGAAGGATGACTTATCTGAGATGTCCCACTTCCTCAAGGCCCCTGCCCCAGTCCTGTCTTCATTCATGCACTTGTCCCAGGCAGAAAGGTAGAATTTGTCCCTAATTCTTTTTTCCTTTCCTCCACCTCTTTCTTTAAAAAATAAATAAACTCAAGCTTTCTTTTTGTATTCATTTATTTATTTAAGAACAGGGTCTCGCTCTGCATTTCGGGCTAGCCTGGAGCTCACTTTTGTACCCCTCAGGCTGGTATCTAACTAGCAGAGATCGTCCTGTCTCAACGGACTCTCTCTCAGGCTTCTAGTGATTCTCCTGTTTTCAGCCTCCCAAGCGCTGGGATTACACAACAGACCACCACATCATTCTCAGTTCTGCCCTGGGGGGTCTCAGCACGCCCAGGGGGCGGGGCCAGCACAGCCCTCTGGGGATCGAACCCAGGTCACTATGCTCTGCCTAAGCAGGCGCTTTTATTCTGCTGAGCTACGTGGCTGGCCCCCACATCATTTTTGCTTCTTGGTTTACTTGTTCATAATCTGTTTCATTGCCTACAAAATAAAGTCTAGAAAGGCAGAGACTGTTTTTGTTCAGTCTAGAGCTATATCCCTCAAGTCCAGATAGTACCTGGCACATAGGAGAGTCCAACAATGCTTATTAATTGGGAGTATAAATTCATACCCCCTTTTTGGGGAAAAATAAATACCTCGAAATATCTAGCAAAATTTTAAACATGCATACACTTTGATCTAACGATTATGCTTTTTGGAAACAATTTTGAAGAAATAAGTGTCAATTCAAGCTGGGCAAGGCAGCACATGCGTGTAATCCCAGCACTGGGGAGGGTGAGGCAGAAACATGAACTTGAGTTTGAGGCCCCCATGGAGTCCACTTCTCTTATGAGCACATCAAGGATCTGTGCCCTAAAAAGGACGCCAGCATGATTTCAAGCTCAGTGACAGCCTGATCCCTCGAAGAGGGCAAACATGAAGGAGGAAGCGGTCACAGCGTCCCCAATATTGAGAAAGAGAGGGCAGCAGAGCTTTGTAATCTGCCGAGGCCTCGCAGCCTTCTCCGCGTCTGAAGACTTCCTGGCCACGAGGCCTTACGTCCCAGCATCTCCTTGGGCACTCGCAGGGAGCGGCATCCTGGGCGCCTTGTGCTGGGAAGCGGAGGACAGCACGCGCTTCTCTTGATGCCAGCCTCTGTGCCACTGACTGCCATGACGCTGCTTTTTTTAGCGGCAGAACCGGGGATTTCAGGCCCTGGCACTTGCCAGGGAAGTGCTTATTTCACTGAGCCATTTTTACTTAAGTTAGTTCACACCGATTGTAGGGAATTTGGACCTGTCCCTGCCTCACTCACTGAGCCATCTCCCCAGCCCCAGTGATTCCTCTTTTATTCCCCATTCCACTATCCCCCCTTCAAGCCCTCTTCTTCTCCCTATTTACAAAACTTTGTTTCCATTGTCTTTCCTTTTTTTTTTCCTTCCCCCATCCTCCTGGCCTAGTTTCGCTTTCCTTTTGAACATTTTCTTTCTATACATTTTGGCTCTTATTTAATTTGCAGTTTCTCACCCCAGAGAGATGATGCGATCGTAACACACGCGTGTCCAATTTATTTCACTTAAGAGTATGGTCTTAGGGCCAGCGGTGTAGCTCAGCGGACTAAGCGTTTGCTTAGGTAAGCACAGCGGCCAGGGTTCGTATGCCTGCTTCCGCTTGCCGTGCGGGTGCGCTGAGCCAGCAATGGAGTCCGGGCGTGGTGGCGCACGACTGTTAATCCCAGCACTAGGGAGGCAGAAAGCAGGAGGATCACTATGAGTGTGGGCTGCATAGTGAGATGCTGTGTACAAAAAAAAGAAAAAAAAGAGTATGGTCTTGGGCTGTGGATGTAGCTCAGTGGCACAAGCGCGTACCTGGCAAGTATGCGGTTCCAAATACCCACCCCCAGTAGTACTCCATTGTATAAAAAAAAAAAAAAAAAAACTACTTGTATAAAAAAAAAAAACTACTTTTTTTTTTTTTTTTGAGACAGTCTGACTAATGTGGTTCAGGCTGGCCTGGACTCACTACATAGACAAGGCTGGCATTAAACTTGTGGTGATCCTCCTGCTTCAGCTTCCCAGTGCTGGGATTATGGGCGTGTCCCACCATACACAATTCACCCCAACCCCAGTTTCTTTATCCATTCATTGGTTGGTGGGCATTTGGGTAGTTTCCAAGATTTAGCTATAACAAACTGTGCTGCAATAAATGCAGGTACACATATATTGCTGCTGTATGATACCTTTAATTCTTCTAGAAGATACCACAGCCCTGCCAGTATTTGTTATTGGTTGATTTCTTAATGATAGAGATTCTTTCCGGGGTAAGATGGAATTGCGCTATTGTTTTAATTTTCATTTCTCAAATGAGAGATGGAATTTTTTTTCTATATTTATTTTCTGTTTTTTGTAGTGCTGACAATTGAACTCATGACCCAGCATTTGCCAGGCAGGCATTTATTCTACTGAGCTACCTCTCCAACCCTTGTAGGAGTCACTTCCAGGTCCTCGTCTCAGTCCAAGAAGCCAATATTCGTAATCCCAGAGTTATGTTATTGGAATCCCATCAAGTTGATTCCATTCTACCACTTACAATGCAACCCATGGCAAAAATAAAGACACTCAATTATGTTTTCAATCACTGGGGAGTTGAGGGGCTCTAAGTCCAGCCATGAAGATGACTTCCCAGAACCAAGAGAGCAACCCAGGACCTCACCAGGTTTTATTCAGTGGAGGAATGGCTTAAAGAGGAATGAGTGAGAATTGTGGGAAGTAGGTGACGGCTGTGAGCAGAGCTAGAAGGGAGGCCTACATTTACCTCTGCCCTGTGCAGAGAGGATACGCAGAGACAGTGTAATGTTTTGGGGGGTCTGGAGCTTCAGCCTTGATGTAGTCTTTTAAGCCCCAGGAAGTCATAACCTCTATCTCGAGGATCGATCCCAGTTGGCAGCATGGAACATTAGCTCTTCCATCCTGTCTGGACCCGGCTCACATTAAGGAGCAGCCGGTGTAGGTTACCAGGGAAACACACATGCCATAGACCAATACACATTGCTTAAGGCCAACTGAAGGATAAACAGAAGTCCTAGCCAGTTCTGTACATAACAATATGAGGAAATAGGGTCAGGCTCAGTAAAAATGGAGACAGTCGCTCTTCTTTCAAGGAGAGCTGCTCAGGTGGTCCTCCACAAGCCCTGATGATACTTTTTTATCTGAGAAGTGTGTATTCACCTCAAATGCTTATTTTTGGATTGGGTCTTTAAATTTGAGGGGGAGGGTCAGATTTTTTTCAGTTATTTATGTATTTTACATGTTAGACTTTTGTCTGAGGTCTCTAAAACCTACTCTGTGGGTTGTCTCTTCACTCTGTTGATGCCTTGCTTTTGTCGACCCCCTCCCTAGAATGGTATCTTCTGGACCCAAATGAATTTTAGGATTGTTTTCTCTAATTCTGTGAGATACACTGTTGGGATTTTGACTGAGATTGCACTAAATCTGCATATCAATTTTGGAAGTATGAAGGCAGGGGTTTTGGCTCAGCAGCATGAGTACCTTCCTGGCAAGCACAAAGATCCAATTTCTGAAATTTCAACTATTGTATGCCTTGGGGTAGTTTTTGGTGTTGTTCATCACGGCTAATTGGAATTCTATATGCCTCACTTATTTGTATGTCAAATTCTTTTTACCTGGCAGGGAAGTTTTCAGCCATGATATCTATAAACAGGTTTTTTAATGCCACTTGCATTTTCTCCTGTCTTTTCCTCTAGTACAATTAATCTTCTGCTATTCTTCTTTGCATTGTCTCTCAGCTGATGGGTTTTGTCATAGTCCCTTGCTATTTTAAATAAATCTTTCATGACCATTAACCATAGTCCTATTTTTTGTATTAGAGATTCTGCCCTCACATTGATTCATTCTAATACATATATTTTCAATGAAATTTTTAATCTTCTGGATATCTTTGTGAATCTGTTTTATGGATCTCATTTCTTTCCTATGTTGGGTATTCTTGATTTCCATCATTTTTCCAAGTAGCTCTATTTTTTTTTTTTTTTTTTTTTTTTTTTTTTTTTTTTTTTTTTTTTTTTTTTTTTTTTT
>PVKA01018497.1:0-43751 GCA_004027165.1 Ctenomys sociabilis | reverse complement strand
ACATGGCTTTCTACATGCCGAAAACTAAAAATTGACCCAGCTCTATCACCATGCACTAAGTTAAAGTCAAAATGGATTGAAGATCTAAACGTTAAAACAGAAACACTCAATCTCCTGGAAGAGAAAGTAGGAGGAACTCTTGAAGACATAGGGGTAGGTAAAGAGTTCATGAACAAACATATATTTGCACGGGAAGCTCCCAGTGATTCTTAATCCAGAGTTTTACTTGAATTCCTAATTGAAAATAGCTTCTAGGTCTTTCAAGAAAACTATTTAAAATGCTTTCACTGGCAGTCCAGTACCTGGTCTCATTAGAGCTGTTAGACCTCGGTTTGGCAGGGGAAGTGAGTTTTTCCAACAGATCTAAATTGATGGGCAGTCAAAGTGTTCTCAGGTATGAGAGTCCAGGAATCTTCCCTGTAGTAACCAGAAGTCCAGAAAACCCTTGGAAATGGGAAGATGGAGTCAGATTCCATGGTGATAAGACCATGAAAGGCAGGGGACAGAATTTGTATTTTGTATTCTCTGCAAGTAAAAACATTGATCAGAAGATGCAATATCTTTCATGAAAATACTATAAGCATATATTCTGAGAGTAGAGCTAAAGCTGTACCCAAGATTGCAACATATAAACCAGCTATGGAGGCTTCCATAGTTGAAAGAGGAGCCTGAGTGTGAATATTGATCCCTGGATAGGGACACAGTGATTCAGACCATTCCCAAAGAAGGGTGATTGTTTCTGGAAAAGCAGAATCTCCTGCTGTCAGTGTGGTCCATACAGCTCTGTGACTTTCCCTTTCATAATTACTAAACTATCTTACAATTATAAACTACTTACTATGAGTCAGCACATTATAACTTTCATGAGTAGTCAGTCTTTCAGAACTAAAAAAATAAAATTATGCCTTCTGAGTCCATGTTAATAATTATGTATTGTGCTGAATCAAATGAGATACTAATAGATAAGGCAAAATCAAATAACAAAGAAACCATATAGCTAGTTGTCTTTTCAAACCTGATGCTTCTGAATTTGGCCCATGTACAAATGAACTTAAAACATTAGCATATTGTGCTACACAATGAAGTCTCATTTCTGCTGTTACACCTGCTTAGAGACACAACTTTCCTTATGCTCTGAATTCAAGAAATCCCCAAATAGGGCAGTCAGTACCCTGCAGACCTTCTCAGAGAGCCTGGTGCTTGCTGGAGGGAAACTCACACCGAGAATGTTGGCATCATGAAATGCAAGTGGGCCAAGCGCAAGACTGGGCTCAGAGCCCAGCTTCACTGACTACCAGAGGGCAGGAAAGGGGCACCGCTGGCCGCTGTTTCAGCCACATGGCCCAGCCTCTGCCACCTCCTCTTCTCTTGATACCACAGTCTCCTCAGGTGTGGGCCAGCAGCTTCCCTCCCAGGCCTCGGAGCCCTGTCTGTGGGCTACAACTGGAAGGACAGAGTATTACCAGGGTTTTTCTTCTAGGGACATGTTAAAGCTACAGGTTAAAATAAGCAGAAACCTTGACATTTTTGGGAAAATCTGCCACCCATGTTTGTAGTTTATATCTATTTTGTTTCAATGAGACAGTGAAGTTTAATGAATTGCTGCTCAATCATGTCTCTGTTCATCACAGTATGAAGAAATGACTATAAATTTTTCATTGGGTTACTTTTCACAATTAATGCTACTGAATCTAAAGAAATGGTGCATTTAAAGATTAACTTGAACATTATTATGCATAAAAATAATACTATGAGGGACAAACATACGTAATTAGGATACAGTAAGACAGGCGCTCTCTTGTCTGCACTAGATTGCTTTGCCAGCAACAAAAGACAAAAGACAACGAACCTCAGTTTTGTTCTTGGTTACAGTGGGTTCTGTCCATCAGCTGGCTCCAAGTTGGGAGTATTGTGGGACAAATTCATGGTGGAGTTCCTGGAGGCCAGGAAACACAGCAGGACAGTGGTGGCGGGGAGCAAGGCGCAGCATCCCAGGTCACCTCTCCACCACCCACCCGGGAAGATTCTCCTGTGCTCTGCTGACCTGTGAGGTGTCTCCTCATCCAATCAAGCGAGCTATCACCATTAAGGCTGGGTCTGTCATCAAAGGGACACACGTCTACCTCAGAATTGATGTATGAAAATAAATATATTATAAGGCTTTAGCCTGGCTCCGAAAATCAATCACTAAGTAAATGTTATGTCTTTAAACTACTCATCATTTTACCGTTCTGAGAGCTCATAACTAATTATACTATCATTTTTCATATTCTTTGCTTCAGGTTTTTATTTCCTTCTTTGAAATAAATATTGATTCACTCATAAAATACAGAAACAGAACCCCCAAGTATATCAGCAGAGGTTTTACATAAAAAAAATCTTTTCTGTGTTACTGACCCCAAAGAGTGAAAGTCATAACATTTGTTATAAGCTATATCTTAATTATGCTAATTACCTTTTGCCTCTTTATTTCTGTATTATGCCATAAGATCCAATTTTAAATAAGGAGACCACATACTTCTTAGTTGTGGAGGCTCACATCTTGGAGTCTGGCATCATTTTCTCTCCACTCATTCTCCTGCCAAATTTTTGGCTACCACCACTACACTCTATTACACCCATTAGACAAGTCATAAGCACGATTAATAAGGTAGTTCAGCCAGCACTGTTTTTAAAAATGAAGATGATAGATTGGCGTGTGTATTTCCAATTGCAGATAGCGTGAAGGTATCCAGGCCGGTTTGACTGCCGTTCCTGCTCTATCTCTGTTTCTTTTAGTTTGTCCTCCTGGTACATCACATTTCTTCCCCTTGTGTTATTTTTGATTTTCATTTTTTCTTCATTTAGATAAGTGCTGTTCAAAGCATGTACCCATTTTCTAACAAATTACTGACTGAGGTCATGAGCAGATTGTCTGATTACTTGTTTATTCATCCTCTCAATTAACTTTGGAACTAGTATTTTTTTGCCCTGTTATAGACAAAGTTCAAGTATTTTGTGTGAATGTGGGAAAATTACACCAATGTCTACAGCTGCTCCAGCTACAGTTCAAAGGCCTACTGATGCCCACCAGGCAAAGATTACCAGGGACACACGTATGACCAAAATGGCATGTATTTCTAGCTCTAATAAGAACAACTACTCTCCACAGAGATCTGAGAGCTTTGTGGGGAAAATTGTATTCTGTGGGGATTAGTGAAGGACATTGGCCTGTGTTTGGTGAATTTGGGTCTGACAAGCAGTTTTATAAAACAAGGGTAAGCCAGGCATGGTGGCGCATGCTTGTAATCCCAGCACTTGGGAGGCTGAGGCAGGAGGATTGTTGTGAGTTCGAGACCAGCCTGAGCTACAAAGTGAGCTTAAGGCCAGCCTGAACTGCATTGTGAGACCCTGTCTCAAAAAGACAAAAAAAAAAAAAAATAAATAAATAAAACAAGGGTATTTGAGTGAAAGGTGTATTAAAATTTTGTACCTAAAATGTGAGTGAGATTGAAACTACCTTCATCTCTTTCAAGAGGGATGGACTCTAGGAAGGTACCTACAAATTTTACTATGAATTACTTAATATTATGAATTGCATTGTACTAATTATCCAAATTATCTTCACAGTATATAAGAACTGTTGTATGCATAGTTGCTATTCAATTCATCTTTACTGATTCATTTTGAACTTTGTTCCTTAGATAAATTAGCTGCCTTACAGAAATTTTATGTGACCTATTCAATATTCATCTTGATGATGGAAATATCTATCAGGTGTAAACTGGTATCTTTGGAGAAAAATATTTTAAGAATTTTTATTATTATAATATTTAGTTCCCAAATTAAAGTAATATATTTGCAACATTGTTTTATGAATGAGCATGCAAAGCTAAATATATGCTAGGCATGTAACCAATGCCATGCAGTTAGCAGGTGGCCATGTGCATTTTTGCCAACTACTTTTTTTTGCAGAAGTGTGGTCTTATACTTTCTGAATTTCTAGATTTGTGGTTTTGGAACAGTTTTAGGATCAATAAGACATATAGCATATGACGCTTTTCATCCAATGTTGGAAACTCTAAGTTCTTCTCAGTGTTTTGCATGGTTGGAAAATGTTCAACTACTAACATTCAGTTTGTCAACCACCAATGCACCATTGGAGGGGTTAGGCTTATCTCATTTGAAATGAAAAATAAATAAGCAGAATGTATGGGAGATTTTCTTTGGTTTCTGATATTAGAAGCTGCTGCATTTTTCATGACCATGGTCTCAGTATTAATCTCTGAACATATTTTATGTTTAGATAGCCAGGTTTGTTCATTTGATTAAATCCATTTTCTTATAATGCAAATGTAATGATTTGGTGTTAGCCCTGCTCTAACGCATGAATTTTTGCATTGATTTTAATTTAGCTTTTGTGAATAAGTTCTTAGAAACCTGAATGTTGAAGTTGAATCTGAGCTTTTCTGAACAAATGAATACAGATGCCCTGAAATTGAAGCAGCTGCCCTCCAAACTCAGAGATTTTAATAGGAGAGCTAAAGTCATGATCAAGTCATTAAATCATTGATAACTTTTTTGTTAGATATTGATTAAAATAACTGTAAGAAAGAAATATTGTGGAACTCATAGAATTATTACCGAATGAATTAATTTCATTTATCTACAGTTTTTGTTTTGATCAATTAGATTCTTTGATAATTAATATGGAATAAATATATTCCTTTCCTTATTCCTCTGGCCAAATAAAGGACTATGGTCAACATAAAAACACTATTTAAAAAGACTTTATGTTGCCATCTGAATTACGACAAATTTGGCACAAAAATGATAAATTTTAACCTTCCACCATTTTTGTGTCTTTTAAGCGACTACTCATCATTCAAACTTTCTTTTCAGAAATCTAATTGAAAGACTGCTACTTTAATTTCAGTGGATTTGTGTGTTATTTCAGTGAATAATAAATGTAAATGTAACATTTAAACTATCAGTAATTCATTCTGTGGAAGTAGTTCAAAGCAAACACCCGGCCGAGGCTACTGAGAAGTGCATTTCCTCAGACATCACATGCCATTTCATCTATTTTCTAATTTCAGAGGATTTTGTAAGGGCGTAATCATCAAGCAGGCCAAGGACAGTCAGTCTGATGAGCCATTTACACTTCGGTTTCTATAAGGCATTTACCTCAAAGAAATAACTGAGATATTCTCATTTTTCTTTCAGCAGAGTGAAAATTAAAACTTTCCTACACTGTGAAGACCACATAACGAAGTATGCAGGTATGCAGTCGTGGCCTCACGGCAAGCATTCCTTGTCTAGGAAAGAGTCATCCGTGAGCTTATCTATCAAAATAATGGAGTTTCACTTCATATATGTGACAAAAGAGGTAATAATATATGGTTTTAATTATAGCATTGTAAAAATAAGTTTCCCTTGTGACATTAACATCTGCTCAAAAAATAAGTCAAACAATGGGGAGTAAGTGTTTCGCATCCATTACTGACAGGGAAAAGGATGTTTATAGAAACATTTTAATCATTTAAATTGTTGATGTAGTTTGATGGCAAACTGTCTCTCCAAAACATATGGTTTTCATTGTGTGAATCATACTTTTTCATCCCAGCAGGGAGTTAACTGGAGTTGATATTACCATAATAAAACAAAGATTTACTGATATTTACCTCTCAGTAAGTAGACTTTGACTTCAATACAAGTTAAAGTAAAAGTTACCTGTGAAGTAAATTTAAGCAATCTCTGCTAATGGCTATCAGATATTAAACAAGGGATCTAATTCAGAGCAATTATTTTATCAGAAAAATTTCTACTGTATCTTTTGATTGAAGAACAATCCACCCCAGTTTCTTTTTGGCCTGTATTTATCATGTGTGTTTTATCTTTAAGGTTTTGGATTGCTTGAAAAATTACATTATACACAGCATTATCGCTAATAGCATGTATTCCAGAAACATAGGCTTGAGCATTTAAACTACATTAAAATCAGAAAAGTCCTTCACTTGAACTTCATTTCCCATACTGAACGCCAGGCTTATTGTGAAAACGGCTCACACACTTGGCAGTACCCTAAACAAAGCTGAGATC
The DNA here is from genome assembly GCA_004027165.1 of Ctenomys sociabilis. NCBI lineage: Eukaryota > Metazoa > Chordata > Mammalia > Rodentia > Ctenomyidae > Ctenomys > Ctenomys sociabilis. The sequence goes on along the minus strand of PVKA01018497.1, from coordinate 37,670 downwards.
CTCTCATCACCAGAAGCATTCACGAAGTGTCTTCCATGTGTGTAACTCTTGGCAAGCTACAGTACAGGATGATTCAACAGACCGGCTGCTCTCAGCTAGCAGTGGGCTCTCTGAGAGCTACTGTCACTGCTGAGCTATGCTGATTGTCAAATAGAAACCAATTAGGAAGGCCAGGAGAGGAGCCATTAAAACTGTTCAGGAGAAATCATCCAGTTCCTCCTGAACTATGAAGGTAAAATCCATGTGGCAAAGACCAACCTAGTAGGCAATGTAGTCCCATGTCAGGTTACACAATACAGTGGTGGGTTATTGGAAAGCAGGAGCAGAGATGGAGCTCCTATGTGCACTTCTTTGAAAGATAAATCTTCTCGAGTTGAAGAATATTTATATACTCCAGCTGGGGCTGGCAGTGCACACCTGCAACTCAGGAGGAGGAAGCAGCAAATTGCTCTTTTGAGGCCAGCCTAGACAATTAAGTGAGGTTATGTCATAACATTAAAAATAACAAAGAAAAGTTTTGGAGATGCAATTGAGCTCTCCATGGATAAAGTCTCCATGTGAAGACTTAGATAAAAAGGAACAAGTCAAGATATTTTCTTTTCTTCTTTAAATTTATATATTTGCTACAGGACTTTACTACACAGCTCAGATTTGTAGTAGCTCTCCTGTTTTCAACCTTTCCAGAGATGGGATTACAGGCTGAAACCACCACACCTTGCCTCAGGGCCTGCTCAGCATGCCCGGTGGTGGGGATGGAGTGGCATGAGTAATTTGGGATTGAATCCTGGTTCCTGTGCTTGCCTAAACATGCACTTAGTCTGCTGAGGTATCGCAGCAGCCCTCAAGATATTTTCAAATCTTTATGGAGTAACAATATATTATTGCTATAAAGCTGTGTTTGGCAGTTACAAACAATTAAAAGTGTGGTCCAGCATTACAAACTGCAATTAAAGGGAGGCATGCTTATGGAAATTAGAGAAGTAACTCATGATTGTAGAAAACATGACAAAGGAGTCTTTACAGATCAGAAATTTGCAAACTTTCAAATTATCTTCCTTAACATTGAAATTTCAGTCTTTGTCCGACTGTGTGGGAAGAATCCTTGCTCAGTCCTAAAGGATGGTAGTCAGTTTCAAAAAATACCCTAAGCTCTTAAAATTATTGCAGTTCTCTTATAAATTAAATGTCTAAACAAATACGTCTTCTCTGTTCTATGTGGTTCTATTGCCAACTAGTCCATCTTGCTGACATTTCTTGGGTGGCTGCTACAATAGCCTCTAAACTCTTGTCACTGTGTGCCCTCTGGCCAGTGTTCTCATCCATCCTCTCTATATGCATCTTACGCTGGTGGATTAGTAAGGGGTCTCCAGAGAGATGGAGCCAATAAGATGGAGACAAATGAGGAAAGCTTTTTAGCAGAGAAGTAGGCTTACTGAGTGCAGGGGGTAGGGAAATCCCATCTGCAAACTGTAAGGAATCAATAGGTGAGCAACAATGACAGCTAAAATCAAGAGTAAGGAGCTAGTACAAGAATACTGGCAACTTTGGTAATTGGGTTTGTTTTTTCTTTTAATTTTTCTACAAGTAGGTAGATATGTATTAATTAAATTGTTGTGACCTATTAAAATTGTTACTATTTTTAATGTTTAAATGATGACAAATGCATGAAAACAGATTTTCTTCAAGTTGGCTTCTAGGCTGTTTTATTTTTGTGTGCACTGATTTTTTTATATTTACAGGTTTCATGTTTTGACAAAAGAGTCCAAATTCAATTAGCACTCTTCGTGCCCTTGACCAGAAATCATCTACTTCTCAGAAAAAGTTTAATTTGCTTTACAATCAAATAATATTTAGAAAAGAACACTAGGAGATTAAGTATGAGTTTTTTCATTAACATAATGTTCAATGACTTTAGGAATCTTTTTGTATCCAGAACCAGGTATTAGATTCTGTATTCATAGCCCTATTTCAAATTCAAATTTAACCTTAGTTTTCTCAGCTTTTCTGATTTATATTCTCATAGTCTTATTTTAGGAACAAAGGTACTAAAACCACTTTAAAGCATAGTTTCCAGAGTACAAAACAAGAACATTGAATGCTATTTACCATATATTACTGTTTTTTTCTTTAGAATATTTTCAGTAGGTATCACTAAATATAGATATATATATATATATACATATATGAAATCTTTTCTCATTTCTTGTAAAAGACAGTAATATATATCTATATTGCATATCAATAAATAGACATTTTTCCATTTAACTGTATCCCATTGTATGGTCTGGTCATATTTAATTCAACTACTAAATGATAATGAAAATTTTATTATATATTTACTAGTCAGTGACATGTACTCAGGTTTATACATATGTTTCAAATGTTTTCATTTAATATTAAGTGATAATATAATAAATTATTTAATATTGAGAGCTAATACATTTCAAGGTAAAGGTTAGCATAGAAATTATCTATTAAAAAGGAAAATATAAAATTTTAAAGCTGTCCCTCCCTTCTCTACAAAGCCTCTCCTTAGAATGAGGAGAGATAAGAGGAAAGGTAGAGAAGGAAGAGTAAAAATAATTAAAATGTAATACATATTTAAAATAATTGAAATGTGATAGGGACACCCCTATCAAGTCCCACAAAATCCCTGAGATGAAGGTAATTATTAGGTATTGCAAACTTATACTAATAAAAAAGATACATAGATAAATAAATACAATATTAATGCTTAAGGAGTTCTGTTATGGACCGAGTTGCACCTTTCCCTAAATTTGTGTTTCAAAGTCCTAACAACCATAGTTAGAAAAATTAAATACAATTGTATTTAAAGAGTGAATAATAATCAAATTCATCGCTTCTTGACCTTTTGGCTAAAATCGAGTGTATTAATCTACAACCTCATGAAAATCTCTAGTAAATCCTACTAGCATTTTTGTAGACAGAAAAAAAATGTAAGAATAACAGGAGATCACAAAAGGCCTTAAGCAATGTAAAGGAATTTTTAAAAGAAGAATAATATTAAGAGGTATCACACAGCAGTGGCATGGAGATGTGTACATAGCTCAATGAAACAGAATAGCTCCACGAGACTGTTCAAGTAGTTTTATGTAAGGTTGAAACTTCAACCAGTGATATACAATTGGGTATCCACATTTCAAAGAATGACTGTAGACTCATATGTTCATAAACTTCAAATCAAAATGAATTAAAATATACAAGGAAAATGTTTAAAAGCTAAAGCGTGTAAGAGACACACATGTATGCACACCAAACTGTCTCTCTGGTGTGAGAAGTCAAAAGTGTCAATAAAGACCAAAAGGCATAATAGATATTGTGAAACAGGAAAAAAGTGTTCAAATACGAAGGTGAACTAGGGAGAGAAGAGAAAGGAAAGAAAAATTATTAAAAAAGAAAAAAACATGGAAACAAATCTGTTGTAAATGAGGAGGAGAAGAGAGTTTGAAGGGCAGGTAGGGAATGAGAAGAATACATGTATGAAGTTATATCATGTACGGGTGCAAATTCCCTATAATGAATGTGATTGATGTACACACCTAAGGTGTATTGATAAACTTAATAAAAAAGATAACAGCACACACCAGCAAGAAAACATGTAAAAGAAAAACAGGGCAAAGTGTTTGTGACATAATCCTTGGCAGTAATAAACACACAGCAACAGTGCAGGCAGCACAATCAAGAATGATGGAAAGCACATCAAACAGAAATGCTTTGGCCCAGGAAAAAAGAAGAACAACCAGACTAAAACAAACAATGAACCAATCAATAGAGTGAACAGGCAGTTGACAGAATAGTAGAAAACCTCTGTAAGCTTTATATCTCACTGAAGTTTAATTTAAAAAAAAACATGTAAGAATATGTACAGCTCAAAAGCATTGAACAAATAATCACAAGAAATAGGTTACTGAACTTATAGGAATTGCTTCAAAGAAGGCATACAAATATCAGCAAGTGTGTGGTGAGACACTCTAATGTCATTAAGCATCTGGATCGCATAAGTCTAAGTCACAGCAAGGAGTCACCCCACACCTAAAAGGATGACTGCTATTTGAACAGTCATAAGAAGCAGGGAAGCTTCTAGAAAAACTTGAACCCTTTTACACAACTGGGGGAAAGCAAGGTGGTGCAGCCGCAAGGAAAAGTATGGATATTTCTAAAACACAAACTAGAAAAACTTTTTGATGTAATAATCTTAAATCTAGGTATTTACCCAGATAATTAAAATAAGGATTTGAGAGCAGTCTGAATACTCTGCTTATTGCAGTGCATGTTTGCATTAAACAAAAAAAGTGCTTGTTCCACTGAGCCATCTCCCTGGCCCCCCAAATGGGAAAACACATAGGATATTTATCAGTGGATGAATGGATAACAAGTATTTTATGAGTTATATATAATGGGTTAATATGCAGCATTATGGAAAGAGTTTCATCAATATGTAACTGCATGGATGAACTGTCAGATATTATGTTAAGTGAAACGGTCAGTCACAGAAAGAGAAACATTGCTTGATTCCTTTGCTGTATTTAAATAGACAAACTCATTGAAACATGCATCAGATTTCAGTTGCCAGAGTATTGAGGTTGGAAGAGAAGGAGCTGGTAATCAACAATGTTTCTCTTTCTATTTTAGTTTTTTAAAATGTTAATTCTGTATTTTGTACAGTGTCTCACTGCATAGCCTGGACTCACAGTGATGATCCTTTTTTCAGCCTCCCGAGTGGGGGGATTATAAGTGTGCACCACTATGCCGGGTCTGAGTGGGCTGGCTCAGTGTACCAGGGTTGGGACCAGTGCTGTGGTGCTGGGGATCAAACCCTGGAAGCTCTGCACTTAACAAGTAGGTTTCTGATATGAAATGTAATCAGATGTAGAGATTTGCTCTACCACCTTATGTGTGCATAGAATAAAACTTTATATCATGAACTTAAAATTTTGTTGGAAGTGCAGATCCCACATCCAGTATTTTCGCCACTATAAGATCAAAAAAGGAAACCCTTATAATGTGGTCATTAGTGTGGGCTTTAATCTCTTATGGCTTCTGTCTTACACAGAAAGGGGATGAAGACGGAGGCACTTTCTACATGTGAAACAGGGAGAAGGCCACATCTACAACCAGGGGCACCTCTGAATGATCTCATGCTCTCCTGACCTCTTGGTCTCAGACTTGAGAGTTCAGAACCGGAGCAAAGTACATTGTCTGTTCCATAAGCCACGCTTGTGAGGTGGTTGGTTATGAAGACCGACATGGAAGACACTCGTTCTAGCTTCTTTATTAGAAGCTATTTTCTGAAAATATGTGTAGTAGGACATCAATACATAGTTTCTAAACTAATAGATTTTAATATAATGAATCGAAATTAAGATACAGTTATGAAGAATTCTCACTTTTCATGATTTATTTATGTCATTTTTAACATTGTCACTTTTCCCCGAATTTCTGCAAAGTATTATGATTTCCTTAATGGTTTATACCAATGCATTTTTATGTAGATCCACTTTACTTTAAAGAATTCCCTAAAAGCTTCGTTTACGTGACCAATTCTTCTGTTTCCACATCTTTCTAACACCACTGTAAATTTTATGCTAGTCCACAGGATTGTAAAGGTTGTCCTACAAGTGTATCTACACAGTTACTCTATACTTATTCCTATTCTAATACTTTAGTAGGTTTACACTGTAGCTGCATAAGTGTGAGGTACAGATTTTTGTGTTTATTTTTTACAGAGTTTTATTTATTTATTTATTTATTTATTTATTTATTTATTATTTAGGCCGGAACTGGGGGTTGAACTCAGGCCCTTACACTTGCTGGGCAAGCGCTTATTCTACAGAGCCATCTCCTCAGCCCTCAGAATTTTACTTTCAATTAAAAAATATGTATCTGAAACAGGGCTTCACTAAACAGCTCGAACTCAGAGCGATCCTCCTGTCTCAGCCTCCGGGGCACTGGCGTGACTGGCTTGGGCTGCCACCCCCAGGCTCAGTGGCCGGAACAGTGCGCCCAGCGTGGCACGTGGTACTGGTGATCCGCTCCGGTCCTCGCGCTTGCCGGGCAGGTGCTTCGGTCGCCAAACTAGCTCCTCAGCCTGCTTGCAGAATAAAGCTCGCTATTGTGGTTGTACATTTCCACAATCTTTTCCAGTTTTTGTGTTTGCTGGGTTTATCAATTACCAGAAGTGATGTAAAACAACCTTCCACATTTTTAGCGAATATTTTTCTTGACTTGTTTCTGTCATGTTTACTTGTGAAAATGATAAAAATGTGTCTCAGCACCAGTTTCACAAGATGAATGGAATTTCTATGTCCTGAAAACATAAATTAATAAAAATAAGATCTTACCATTAAGTTATTATTTTATATCTTCATGTAATATATGTAGAAACTGATATTTATGCCTTTTGATTTTACTTATTTTTATACTAGCAAACTAATTCAGTTACATTTTGATTAGAGTATTATTGAAGTATCTTTACTTAAGTATTGATATTTATACATTCCATTTCTTTATGGCATATTTATGCCTTCTGAGGAATGCATCCTTTTCTTTCCTTTCTATTGTAACACAGACTGACAGCTTTGAGTTCTTAATCATAAATTGTGATAATTCATACAACACACGCACACATATACACATAAACTGGTTTGAAGTTAATGTTCTTTTCTTCATTCTATGGTTTATTCTTCACAAATTTAAATTTATGCAATCTATTCCTAGCCCTTCCTGTCTCCATCGAAATTTTTGCATTAATTTGTGTTTGATTTCTACAGTCAAGATTAGAACCTTGATGAAGAATAGACTTTATCTCACCTCCTACCTTATATGTGGCTTCAACCACATGAATATTTTTATCCTCATTAAAGGGAACTTATTTTTAACATTTGCAGAGTTAAAGTAGCATTAAACAAAAAATAAATACACAAATCTACGTTTTAAAATTACTTTTTGGTATGCTTTTGACATACATAATGGTTACATTCATTGTAAGGAATTTGTGCCTGTTTGTAGTATAGCTTGTTTGTCCTTTCTCTCCCTATTCAGGTATCTATTTTTTATCAATTACTTATTCAACTCATGAGACATAAGTGTTCGTCCTTTACTTTTTCATTTTAAATCTTTCTTACGTTTTTATATTCTTTTTCATTGACATGCTTCCATATGAAAGTCATTTAGAGTAAACGGTGAACATTTTTTGTTTGCATACAAACATCTGGATTAAAAAACAATTTAAAAAAGTTTTAGTCTTCATTACTCTTGAGACTTGAGTTGACCATATGAGCACCTCTCCAAGTAGACAGATTCCCCATTCACAGATTCAACTAATTGTAGACCAAAAATATTAGGATAAATTCCATCTATAATGAACATGTATGCTATATTTTCTTGTTAGTCCACAAACAATATGTTTTAACAATTATTTATGCATCAATTACATTGTATTAGATATTATAAGTAATGTAGAAATTATTTAAAGTTGTAAGATAGGTGAATATATATTCTAAGTGAATATTATGTAATTTCATATAAAGAACTTGAGCTTATAGGGATTTCATTACAGTTTATTGGTCTAGAAACAAATCTGTGGATAATGGGATCTACTGTACTTACATTTTTACATTAATTTTTCCCTTTAGTTCTTTAAAACTATTCCATCTATTTTCCTAGATCTCAATTATTGGGAAGTCAGATATAAGATTTTTCTTTAAATGTAAGTTTCTGCCAAATATCTCAGTGGATTAAAGTGCCCGCAAGCTGCGGCAGGGGCTGGGGTTCAACCCTAGGCCTGCTGCGCCTGTAATCCCAGCTCTTGGGAGGCTCTGAACAGGTGGATCTCTATGACTCTGACTTAGTAGTGAGAAGCTGAACACCCTTCTGTAAAATACCCAAAAGAAGTTACTTTCTGTCTGGATAAATTTTAAAACATCTTAATTCTGTAATGTTGTTGAGGTTTAATTTGCTGCATAATCTTGTAAATGATTTTTTTGAACTTTAGAGATCTGAAAATTTGCATCTTCACTCAGTTTTTCAAGAAAATAAATGATCTTCTCTTCTAATATTTAATTCCAGGATTATTTTTCCTTTTTCTTGCTCGTCATCAAAGTAGAATTCCTAGCATACAATCTTTGGCTTTTAAATCGTTTTGACAGTTTTTAACTTCCGGGGTTCATTTCTAGAGCCACAGTGCAAATCAGTGTAGTGGTTTGGTCCTGTTTTTCCACTCCTTGGTAGAAACAACAAAGAATTAAAGGCAGCTTATGACAGACATACCTGCATGGGCACAGAGATTGTGGCATAGTTCATAGTAAACAGCCTGCTGGGTACCTGAAAGTGGGTGAGGGGTGAAGAAAATATAGCACCTAAAGCGTTGTTCTGAAATAAGATCAGGATGGAATCAGGCCATGTGCAGAAAATGGGAGACTGTCTTATTAGTGACATTAGCCAGACTGAGAAAGATGAATATTAAATGTGTTCATATGTAGAGCCTGAGAGAGAGGCAGAGGCAGAAAGATAAACAGAGAGAGACAGAGAGACAGAGACACACAGAGAGACAGAGAGACAGAGACACAGAAAGGATGAAGAAACTATGTTCACATCAGCTTTATTATAGATGATACAGTATCACTTTTCTTCTGACTATTTTTGATGTTTCATTGTTACTAATTTATAAATTAAACTTTATTCCTGGTAATTGGTCAGATTGTATAGGAAAAAAGAAGATACTACAGATGAGTTAATATGCCTTATATTCTATAATAACTCCATAGCTAGCTGAAAATACTGAAAGTAAAATGCACATTATTGTCTTCATGAACCATTCACAAAGTTGAAAATTGGTAACAGAAACTGTCAGTTCGGGAACACCTCTGTGGGTCTCCTCTCTATCCACAGGTTCGGGCATGCACTGGAGGTTCTAAGAAGTATATTCTGATGAAAAGGACAAATGACTGCTGGAATTGCTCAGTTTCATTTTTGTTGTAGTTCTTTCTAGTTCTTTAAAAATATCTTCTGGCTCATTTGGATACCTCTGTTTTCTGTCATTTTTTTTGAGGTGAATTAATGACGATGTATCTTTTATTGTAATTTTTTAAAAAGATTAAACATTCCCTACATTTTTCAGTCACATGTAGTGTGTGCCAGGCTATTTGGGTCACAGAGTTTTAATTCTGATTGGTCTTTTTGTATGTCAGTGATCATTATTTTTAGCAATTCAACAATGGTTGTTATGTTGCACATTTCTGTCTTTAAGTTAATTTTTCAGGTTATCAGACATAAACATGCAAAACTGGTTAAAAAATTAAAAAGAAGAAAACACAAAAAAATTGGCATTAACTGTTCCTTTCAACAGACCACTAGAAATCAACAGTGCAATTGTTCAAGCTCTCCTGTGTACATGCATATATATATTTTTTCCTTCCTTCCAAGTTTCCTTTCTCCTTTCTTACCTCATTCAAGCTGCTCCTTCCTTTGGAAGTTTTTTTGCCCTGTAGCAGTATCTATTCAACCCTGTGGATTTTATTTATTCTTTCAGGTTGTTATACTAGGGAGAGAATATGATGTTTACACTTGGAGGTCTGATTTATTTCAATTATGTGTATGGCCACTGATTGCATCCATTTATCCATAAAATCCTCTAGTTTATCTTTCTTTATAGCTGAGTAATACTCTATTGCATAAATATACCACATCTTTTGTATTCATTCCTCAGTTTATGGGCACTTGGGTTATTTCCAAGATTTAGCTATGATAAATTGAGTTGCTATAAAAATGGATGCACAAATATTGCTGTTCTATGATGTTTTTAGTTCTTCTGGAAAAATACTTAAGAGGGGAGTCTCTGAGTTGAAATCAATCTTTAGGAATCTCCACACTGATTTCAACAGTGACTACAGCAGGTTGTACGCCCATCAACAGGGGAGAAGTGTTCTTTTTCCCCACAGTCCCTCCATCATTTATCACTGGTTGGCTTCTTGATGATAACCATTCTCTTTGGGGTGAGATGGACTCTCTGTTGTTTTAATTTGCATCTCTTGGGTGCCCAGTGATATTCAAAATTTTTTCATAAATGTATGAATCTTTGCTGCTTCATGGTGTGATCCCCCTTCAATTTCATTTTTTCAAATATGCTTCTCTTGAAAGCTGCACCTGAAAAATCTGCTACCTACTTTCTCTGTGAGTTGAAGTCTTGAGTGTATAGTATCTGCTAATTCTCATTCATCACAGGCTCTGTAATTTTTAAAATGCTAATAATGTGTGCCTTGAAAATTGGTATGAGGAATTTTTGGAGATCTCATTTTCAAAAGTGTCTTCAGGAGAGGTTTGTTATTGTCTCTAGTAGAGGTTTGGGAACATTACTGATTCTCAGCCTTCACAGAATACACTTGTGCTGTGACACAGGACTGGAAATAGGTGGCCAGGCTCATGGGTAGGTGGCTGTGTCATGCCAACCTTGGTGAAGAGTTTGCTGAGTTTCCTTGTTCATTCTACCCAGAGGTAAGACAAACAGATACAGATCATTTTGTGTGCTGACAATAGCTCTGTTATTTGATTTGATTTGATTTTTTGCTAATACCATTCACCTAGTAAAGGTCAGACTTTTAAAAGATTGGCTTTATACAGGGGACTTCAAGCTGGTTCCACGTCCCACTAAGTTTGACTCCAATTCACAAACGCAGCAATTCACATAAAGAGCTCTATCAGCAGAGTCGCAAAGTCTGTGTTCTCTAATTCCCAACCTGTTCAGTTTTTCTCTTCTTATTCTACTTCAGGTAGTCTCACCTCACTATGGTACTTTTGTTCCTGTTACCCGCTTCCCACTGCTAAGGAGAAAAATCTGAATCTTTTAGTTCTTCCCTTCCACTGTAAGTACTTTTCATTGTCTGGTTTCACATAAATAACATTGCTATTTTGTTTGAATTTATGAAAATTTATATTCAATTAAAATATATAAGTAAGTGCCTAATATTCATTTGTGACAACTGAATACTCCTCAGTGGAAAGATGATTTCTATTATTCTCTGGCATACTTCTTGAAGCTTTAAGAACTGAGCCGCTCTTTCTGAGTAAATAAATTCCTATCTCATGAGGCTGTTGACCCTAAATAGAATCACATAGAGTACATTAAGACATAACTATAACTGATTCCAGATTTGTTTTGAATACTTGAAAAGTATTTATTGCTTAACACTTAGTATAAGGGACCTTGTATGTGTGAATTTTTTTAGTTGGGTGAAATATACTTTGAATTACATCAAGTTAGGCAGAGCAGAGCAGAGAAACAAGGACCAAGTGAACTAAGTGAGCATAGCCACGCAGAAGGAAATGAAGATGTCACTGTAAAGGCCACACTCAGAGCTCCTGTCCACTGACTTTCAAGCAGTAGCACTTTTAGACTTTGGTCACGTAATGAATCTCTTGTATGAACTGGTACTCACTGAAGAAGTAACTGGCTAACACGCAAAATCATCTGTGCAGCACATTTTCATCACATTTAAGCATAGCGACATCTTGCTCCCCCAAATGTTCCATAAGCAACTTCGTAATTTGGGATGGATGATGACCCTGGCTTCTGTGAGAAGCAACGAGGTCCCATGAAGCGATGTTTCAGAGGCCGAAATCAGAAACCAAGATCCTTAAATTTTCACTCTGTTACCTCATCCTATACTTGAATATTTTCTTAGAAGATTTAAAGGGGTTTTGAAGAAAAAGACACAGGGGTATAAACAGTTTGTCTTCTTACAGAGGTTGTTTGAGTAGCATATCTCACGTCTATAGCTGTGGTGGGTAAATTTCCATACCAACATAAAGAATTGCTCACTAATATTTCCAACCGAATATACTTATGGCGTGCACTGTTATTGTGATTATAATATAATTATTATTATTACTGATGCTGGGAATGAAGCCTTGACCACACCTTGCATATGGTAAGCAACAGCCCCTTTGGTGAAGTACACACCCAGGGTGATGCTATGTGTTTGCTTGTTTTGCAGTACTCAGGGTTGAACCCAAAGCCTTGTACAGAGCAGGCAAATTGTCTCTTACTGTCTCTCACCCCTCCCACATCTACTGGGCTAATATTTGAATCTGCATAGATGGCTGGCATAGGGTTGAGTTACACTAATGAGCACATTCATTGTTTCATAGAGATAATTTTTATAGGCTATTGCTGCACTGTTTTAGTTTTTCAGTGGATGCATCTTTTTCTCTTTCCTTCCTTCCTCCTTCTCTCCCATTTTCCCTTCTTTTCTCTCTGTCCTTATCTGTCTCTATTTCTGTTTCTGCGCCTCTCTATTTCTCTGTCTTTCTGTCTCTATGTCTTCTGTTTCTGTCTTTCAGTCTCTCTGTCCCTCCCTCCACTCCCTCCCTCTCTTTCTCCCTCCACTGTCACCTTTTTCCCTTCAAGATGAGAATGGGGAAAATTTGTTTGAGTTCAAATAAACAACTATTTGAATTAGTGCATTAAATTGTTCATCCCAAACCTCATCTCAGCACTAAAAAAAAAAAAAAAAGTCATGAAAGAAAAGAAGACTTGCTAAACACTGACATCCAAGTTGTAGCCCATGATCATTACTTCTCTTTCTGCATTCTCATTAATTTTTATATATGGACTTCAATGTGTACTTGCTTTTAGTTAATATTGTGGTATAAATAAAACCACAGTAGAAGCCAAATCATATCATACTCTGAGATCTAGACAGCTTCATTCACTGTTTTCTTATTAGAACCTTCTTACAATCTACAGAACCTGAAACTGAAGACAGAGACCACACTTTTGTTTTCATTGCTTAGGCAACATTTGGATTTCTTATCCTTAAAATATTCTTCCTTATCTTCTGACCAGAGTGAAACATGGGGAATTTAAGTGAAAAGTAGACATGGAAGTGACTGTCCTCTCCCTGGACATCCCATGGAGTGGCCTTAAGTAGACCCTGGGACCCAGCTGTGCCTGCCTCCTCACAGCAGACTCAGCTCTAAGAATAGCTTGTTTCTCATGTGACTTATTTTTCATCAGTTCAGCTGCAGAGGTTGAAATTAAAAATCCCACCTTGGTTTTATTTATTTGTTTTTCTTTACTCATCTGCTTTTGTAATAACCTCTTTTAAGTTCATCTTTCTTTTTGCTGTGTGTCTGTTTTGCTCCTTCACGAGGAGAGCATTTTGGACTGAATGTTCGTGATCCCCCAAAATCCATGTGCTAAAACATACCCTGCGGTGTGATGTTTGTAGACTGTGCCACTGGGAGACGTTCTAGGTGTAAGTCAGACAAGTAGTCTTCAATGTGAGAAACCAAAGACTGTTATGGGCCTTCTAGGATTTGAAGGCTGAGTGACAAGATCACCTTGTATGTGTAAGAGAGGTGGGCCATGGCCTCGTCGCCAACCTGCTGGCCCTTTGATTTCAGAATCCGGTCTTTACAATGGTGGGAAAGTGGGAAATCAAGGATTTTAGTTAAGTCACCCAGTCTATGGTGATATATATATATATATATGGTGATATATGATATGATTTGGCTTGTACTGTGGTTTTATTTATACCACAATATTAACTAAAAGCAAGTACACATTGAAGTCCATATATAAAAACAGGCTTAAACCATAAGGAAAAGTTATTTTAAATCCTATTTTCATTTTTTATTCATCTTGTAGTGACAATAGCCTTTTTTCTTTTTCATACTATCACTTAAAGAAAATAAGGATATTTAGTTTTCTGCTTCAGAAATCACCCTTAGCAGCTCCCTGGTCATAGTTATGCATACCCAAAATTACATATATTCAAGAAAAATACAATGTGTCACTTTTCTAAATTCAATGAGTTTCTTAGGAAAAAAAGGAGTAATATTGAAAAATTGCATATATACTTTTGTATCAATTTTTGAATAAACATACACTCTTTTTTCTTAATTTTAGCCACAAGGAGTAGAAGGCTCTAAGGTCCTATTAGCAATCAGCACATTTCAAACATAATTTAAAGCAGCTTTTGCTTTCCAATAAATTGTGAATATCTTCAGCATGTCTGGATATCTTCCAAACTACTCAATTTGACATGATTCAGGATATTTAAGATGACTCGTAACTCCCTAAGGTTGGAAATTGATTAAAGCATTTCTGTTTATTCCTATATAGAAAGTATGATTTAATATCCTAGTATAACTATATTCCTCCAGAATTTATTTCAAATTTGATGATCTTATTGAAGTATTCTTAGTAAACTGAAAACATTCAGATTGATTGAAGATTTCAACATCAAACCTTATTAATCTGGAGAAATGAACACTTCACATTGTTTTCTTCTGAGTATCTTGGGTCAGTACAAAATGGGTGTGCAAAATAGTCCAATGATGACCCTTCTCATCTTTATACATCTCATATTTAAAATCTGTGAACAGCACCTCTGGAATTGTAGCGAGGAACAGTTGAACTCTAGTCAATATCGCCTTAGAGAAAAGTGATTTGAACTTTTAGTCAATACCGGCATCTATTCTCTCCTTTGAGAGTGGGAAAGTGAATACAAACACTAAATCTTCAATTATGCCAGATTTAGTAGGCTGATGTATGCCTAGCTTGCTGTGGAGCACGTAGTACATTTGTGTGAAATGTCCTTGATATGTAGGGAGCCAACTCTTAACAACTCAGAGCAGTTTTAGATTTCAAACATGACTACAGTTGCAGGAAATGTACGTATGCTATTCTTTTTAAACAAGGTATCACTCTGTAGTTCAGACTGGGCTTTAACTCACTTATGTTGCCCAGTGTGACCTCAAACTCACAGCGATCCTCTTGTCATGGCCTCTTGAGTGCTGGGATATAAGCATACGTCAACATGCATATGTGCTTTAGAAAGCCTGATCCTATGTTTCAGTGCATTCTTTCCTTACTTCTTCTATCTGCCACCACCACCTGACTCTTTCTCTGTTCCTTACTTCTCATTGTATCATGTATACACACATACGTATATGTATATATGAATTCATCATTCAATCATTTTAATCTTCCTTCTGGTAGACATCAGTAAAATTCTACAAAATAACTAATCTATAAAGAAGATCTATGAGTTTCATGGAAAGAAAGATAATTTTTAAAAATTTCCAGTTTATCATTCCAAAGGGCTAGGAAAATGTTATAATGGACTAAGGTGGATCATAGCGATAGGTGGTCTCAGCAAGGCTTCGAGGTTGAGAGTGTACAAATCTTGATGAATTATAGAGCTGTCCACTGTTCTTGCCAGCATATGTTCTTTCAACCTCCTCATCATATTGCTATTGTTGCTGTCCTGGCTGTCAGGCAAGTAATTAAAGGTGGAACTAGTAATTTATTACAGCAACATGAAACAATATTGATGGAAAACAAAATAAGCACTGCACCTGTATGCCATCTCTCCCCCTTCTGTCTCTGTCTGTCTCTGTCTGTCTCTATCTGTGTCACACACAAAAATATACAACCTTTGTGTTTATCAGAACAGGAGAGGAAAAAATACATATGAACAACTAATTGATACTGAATCTAGGAGGCAGAAGGCTTGCACTTTACATAAGAAAAGGATCAGTGGTATAGAATAAAGTTTTTAGAAAAGAATTGTTACTCTCCTACAAATCTTGCTTGGAAAATTTATACCATTATTTTAGTGTTTATTTTCCTTTTCTTTAAAACTAAAAAAGAAGAAACCATTGTCATAGAATGCCAGAGGTAACACTGGCTACCGTTTCCAAAAGGCTTCTGTCAGCTGCCTCAGGCTACTCTACTCTGGCTATCTCTCGGGCTGCCACATTGGGCAGGCATTGTGCCTCGTATGCTAATGCCATCCCTGCCCTTTCCTAAACTGAAGATTCCTCTCTGTCTGTAGATGATAAACCATTGTACTTTGCCTCTGTCTCCCACTCTTTTGGCTTTACCCGTAGACATTGTCTCAGCTCAGCCTCCTCCTTTGTCACTTTCCAGATTCTTGAGTGGTTACCCATTTCTCTGGATAGTTAGTTAATAGATGTTCTACAGTTTCAGCACCACTCATTGTCTAGCACAGCTCCTGAGTCCATTAGTTGTGAGGGGAAAACAAATCACTGTTACTCTAAGCTGTAGGATAATAAAACCTTCCCTACAAAAGAAGTAACTGGATTACCCTGGTGCCATAATTTCTGGATCCTCAATTAGGTTAAAGCCATTCTTCACAACTTTCAAACTATTTTAGTTTAACCAAACTTTTATTAAACATAAAGTTAGAAGAAGTTAGGTAGTGTTCATGTGCAAATTGTGAATCATAGCTGGAGATCAGACAAGTGCGGCATCTGTCAAGGGGCCAACTGATGTTTCTACTAGTTCACTTCATCCTAACTTTCAACCCAGCTATTCCCCTCCTAGTCTTTCCAGAGGAAGTGAAAACATTCCACAGTGATGTATATAGATCCATGTTTATAGCAGTGTGATTTGTCATAGCGAAATCTTGGAAATAACCCAAATGCCCATCACCTGAGGAATGGATAAAAAGGATGTGGGAGCTAGGGAGGTAGCTCGGTTGTCTAGGCACCTGCCTGGCAAGCATAAGGACATAGGTTTGATCTCCAGCACCACATGCCATCGTCGTCACCAAAACTTGGTATGGTGGTACACACCTGTAATCTCAGCATTGGAGAGGCTGAGACAGGAGGATCGCTATGAGTTTAAGTGGCATAAAGAGAACCTGTACCAAATAAATAAGCAATTTTTAAAGGATGTGGTATTTTTACACAATGGAGTATTACTATAAAAATGGAGTATTAGCTATAAAAATGTTAAACTTGAGGCTTTTGCAGGTAAATGGATGCAAGCAAAGACCATCCTCAATTAAAATTAGTTAGACCTGCATATGTAAGCATCAGGTTATCTCCCCCGTGTAAGAACATGAAAAAATAAATAAATAAACTTTGAAAGATGCAATAGATACTGTGAAAGAGAAACTGCTGAAATGGGAGGAGCAAATGGGATGAGGGAAAGGAGTAAAGAAACAAAGAAAGAAGAAAAAAAATATATAGATAGCTTGGATAACTATACTGATGATTTTTACTATATTATTGAAAAGAACAGTTAATGCCTATTTTTTCCTTCCTTTTAAGATTTTGCCCAACTTTGCATACTTATATCTGATTATTTGAACAACTAATCTGTTTTTTCTTTTATTTATTTATTTATTTATTTATTATTTTTAGGGAAGGGTCTACAGGTTGTTCAAGGTCGTAGTGATCTGCCTGTTTGCAGCCTCCCAAGAGCTGGGATTACAGGCTTGTGCCACCACACCCAGTCCCAATTGCCATCTCAATGCACCCCAGCAGTGGGGCCAGCACAGCAGGCCCAAGGATTTAACCCCCATCTTCTGCATCTGCTTGCAGACACTTTAATCCACTGAGCTACTTGAGTGGACCTTGAACAACTAATTTGAAGACAGCAATATGCCTTTTAACAATGATTATTGCATTGCTATCATTTTGTTTAGTGAAATTCTATATTGTTTCTAATTTATTTTTATTCTTTAAAAAAAGATTCTAAGTTTCACTTTATGGTACCCAGAATGTTTTACCTTCCAGAAAAATGCTCCAATAATGACCAACATCCCCAGGCATGTTTAATCTTATTGCATTTTCTTTTGAGGTAGAGTCTTATTGAGTTGTCTAAACTAGCCATGAACTTGTGATCTTCCTGTCTCATATCCTTTTTAAAAATATGTGGTGTAGGGTCTCATTGTGCAGCCAGACACATAGCAATTCTCCTGTTCTCAGCCTCCCCAGCGCTGGGATTACAGGTGTGCAGCACCATGCATGGACTCTCACTTGTATCTTTTTGCTCACACTAGATACACAAACATAGTGAGTTGTGGGTACATTCTACTTTCTGTAATCACACAGTGATAGGGGAGTAACCCTGTTCCCCAAGCCACCCATTTGTCCTACTGCTAGGGAGCTCTGATGACCCTGGATAAGCCCATTCCTTTGCAATGATGCACTCCCCTGGTCTCACATCTCAGTGCAGGACTAGGGGTGTGGTGTCACACAAGTCAGTGAGTCACGGAAGGAATCCTGCCACGTGCTGGGAGGTCAGAGTCCCCCAACACTAAAGCCTCTGGGAGCAGCATTAAGGATTGACACATAAACCTGGGTTTTTTATTGGTTTGTTTCATTTTGAGTTTTCTTTTTATAAACTCCCTAGCCTGATCGCATTGTCTATGCTACCTGAAGTAGCCTTCAGATGAATTCTTCAAACATCGCCAAAAATGCTTTAACTTATGACTGCACACAAAGGTGTAGATAATTATATTTTCTGTCTTGATGATTAATATTTATCACTTTTTAAGCATGGCCCATGTCTTTGTCCTTTCTGAGTCTTTTATGGGTTTGCAGGAGTCTGCTAAAATCCAGCTCCTCTTTTTTACACCTTCTAAACTGTTTTAGTCACATTTTTAATTGTTTTTAACACTGAGTCCATTTTTCATGCATAGAGTTCTAGAGATTGTCTCTGTCCACTAGTATTGTCCAGTGTTTTGGGCATGAGAATGTTCTACTGGCAAGAAATTTTGAAGCTGAAAAACTGCTTTGTTGTCAAACTCAATAAAGCCTACAATACCTTGACTTACTTTGTTCACACTTAATTTTTGCTTGTCTTTTGGGCATTACACTGTCATAACATAGTTAGCAAGAGCCAGCATATATTTTAATTTTCAAAAGGTTCATTTTCTGCTTCACACAACACAGCAGGATATAGTCTGCCAAATGTTTTACCACTATATTGCTATTTGGGTGAATTTTGTTTCTTACCGCTATCTTTACATTTTCTTCCTGCTTTTGTATTGGTCAGCTTTTTTCATTTTTTAGAACAAAGCATCAGGTACGGAAATGTCAAGGAGAAACTTATTTGGGCTTGCGATTCAGTCCTTAGTCATCCGGTGCTGAGGCAGAGTCCTCACAAGGCATGTGATGGGTAGATGCCTGGTCATTGCTTTCATCACTGATCCACGATGCCAACCATCATAATTTGCAGGAGGAGAGACTGCTTTGGAATTATGGTATTGGAGGGTTCAGTCCATAGTTAGCTAGCTCCAAGGCAGGAAAGCATGGCGCATAGGTCTCAGAGGAAAGATGCTCAGGTAAAGTTGCCAGGAAGCAGAAAATTGAGGGAGTAACTAGGGAAGGTGTCACAATGATCAACTAAGAAGCCTTCCAAGTTGGGCTTTCCTGTAACAATCCCTTGTGATCAGACCCCACCACTGAATGGCAAGTTAGCTACATTACTACCAAAAGGCTATCTATGAATGCATGAGGCTTTTGCAGGAACTTTTGATCTGAATAATAACAGCAAAGCAAGCTGCCCACTTCATTGAGGCTGGGAAGGAGAACACAGGGAAGAGGGACAGAGAAATTCCTGAGAACCAGACTAGTCCTAAGGTCCTGGGCCTTTCTCAAACTAGACTCTATCTGTAACAACTCACTGAGGTATGAACTCATTAGTAGTTTGACCCATTAATGAGGCATCTGTTGTTATACTCTAATCCCTCTCCCAGTGCCCTTTAATTTAGAATAGTTGATAAGATTAACCAACATACCTTTCTGTACAAATACCCATAGCCATCACTGGTCAACTCTAAAATCAACATCATATATATAAATTCTGCTACACAGTGTCTTACATATGAAAAATGTCAATAAGATTTTAGCCCTGTGATGCCTAGATACGTATATAATATATACTGGAGTTGGCGGGTGTGCTGGGTGATTCTGCTTCAGGACATGCTGCAATGCTGGCAATACTACAGCTTCAGGATGCACCTTATTCATTTTCATTCTGAGATCCAGGGAGAGGAGTTAGCCATGATTTGCAAGCAGGCTTCTTAAAGGCTATAACAGAAACACAAAATAGCAGTTTTACTTATCAAATTGATCTCAGATTTCAGTTGGTTCATATCTTCTAATACTCAGTTTGTCCAGCTAAGTTATATTATTGAACCTGAATAAAATATAGAAGAGAAATATATATATTTCCTTCTGTTCCATATATATATATATATGGAGAAGGAAGGATATTTATGAACATTCACTTACACTACTGCTATGCAATGGCAAGCAGAAACACCAAAAAGACACCCAAGATTTGCAGGCAGATTTATCTCCATTGCTGGCACTGATTGGGATCATTCCTATAATATCAGGTTCTGACTTCTAAGGCTTATAAAATACAAGCAAGCGGGAAGTACAGAAGTAGAATGGCTTGTCAGTTGGGCATTGGTTTACACAATGTGCACCACAGTGACCAGCTGTTTCTAAGAGACAGGAGCAAGATCTGGAAGAAGACTATTACTTGGGCAACTAATGAACTGAAGGGTACTGGCTATGGGGGTGAGGGGCTGTTGAATTTTCTGCTGCAAAAATATTCAAGGTTTTTTCTTTATGGCTTTGTTAATTTTAGAAATTGGTTAGAAATGTAACTTGCATTTAAGATTTATTGTTTATCAATTAATCCCAAATTAAAGAATTCATGTCCACCATGTGCTATGCTGCTGATTTAGAGTCTCTGAGTGTATATATATATATATATATATATATATATATATATATGTATGTATGTATAATTTCTTTGAGCTAGGATGGTTCACTTTAGTCTCAAGAAGGCAGAAATATAACCATTCCTTTTTATGAAGTTAACATGTTCATTCTGAAGAATCCAGTATGGTGAAAATATATTTCTATTTGTCTGTGAACAACACTGTTCATAGGCAGAGAAATGCATGTCAGCCAATTTGTATTTTAGTGTGCAGTTGGTAGGATCAATGTGACAATGATTTTTGTATTTGTATTCTAAAAGAGATGACACTGTAAGACTGCTTCCACTGTTTTCTTTTGAAAGCTAATTGAAATCATTCTGGCTTAGCATTCATCTCTCCACCAAGAAATATAGCATTAATATAATCATATATTGAAATTAAAATTTGACTCTTAAAATTATAGAGCATGGAAACCCATAGAAATTGCAACAACCTCTTTGAAAGAGCTATCTCTCGACCATGGATCAATTATATACTATCCATGTGAAACCTAAAATTGTACGCACTGCTTTAATTAAATTCAATAAACATTCATTATATATGCACAAATGTTGGTTATATATAAATTTTAGTTCAAATAACATAATAGAGTGTAATTTAGAAATCCAAAATATAAGCAATTTCTGGATGACTATAAGAACAATTTCAATATTTTGGGTTATTTTAATAGTTGGCAAAGTAAGTTATCTTAGTCCACAAGAGAAATTTTATAATGAAGCATGAGGAAAGAATATAAAGAGAAGAAAATCATTTCACAACACAAAACTTCCTAAAAGTCTGCAATTTGGAAATAAATATACAAATTGGGAATCCAACATAGGACCTAAATAGTATAGAATTTTTAAACCCAATCAAAGATATTTGTGCCCTAGGACTTCTAGAACATTAATTATATTAGGAGAGAGATCTTGTCTGTTATTTGTATTTGTTTGTTATCAATTAACTATAGCACTGCTGGAAATACATGCACAGATGAACTAATACACATCAATTGTCTCTCTTTTCATATCTCATACGCTAGACGATTGTTGATAGTTTGTTTTCTGAAATTGTTTGAGCATCTGAGAAAGCCAGTGAGATGCCATTGTCAACAGGGGTCCCTAACAATAAAGTCTTTTCCTCACTACCACCATAACTGCCTCAAAATAGAAAACACAGTATCAACATTGAGTTATATGCTTACCTTTATCACTAGGTGCCATGTTTGAATATCCCTCTGTGGGAAGTTGCTCAGTTTCTTAGTGAAGGGAAAAAAAAAAGAAAAAGAAAAAGAAAAACATTCAATGTCTCATTTAAATTTCTTTGAAAACCTAATCTTTAATCTGTTTCATCCATGAACTGAGATGTTTCATTGAGACTCTTCAAGGTCAATATAAGTGAAAAATAAGAATATAAAACATTTAAGAAAAATTTATGACATATGAAGACTAAAACAAATAAAAATGGTCTCAGATAGATATACACTGAGACATCATCTAGTAGTCTTGGCAATTAAAGACTACTAGAGTCGATATTCCTTAGGAGACAGGAGAAAACAATATATTCATATATTTATGGTAAAATAAAAAAGAAGCCTGAAGTATAACAATTCTCTTGGAAATTTGAAATATGGCAGTGCAAATAAAAAAAAAAAAAGCAGGAGGTTGCATGATAAATTTCAGGAAATAAAAGGTTAAAAAAGTTTCCAAAAGTAGCAAAATAAAGGAAAGGGTTGAATATAATAGCATATGAAAGTAGAAGAAAATAATTCAATAACTAATAAATCTTTTAAACAGTGACAGCATCTATTGAACATCTCAAACAAAGGAAATAATGAATTATAACATTCTAACAAAGGTACATTGTGAAATTTCAGAAATAAGCATTAAAAATACAAATGTATTCCAGAAAGAAAAGTGAGCAGGATATACAGCAGATTAAAGATGTGATAGGCATTAATTTCTCCATTGTAATCTAAGACTTTTAAGGGAAATAATAGATGGATTACAAATTCTTAAACACATGATTTACAACCTTATATTCTATACTATTAAATTATTACTCAGGTATAAGTTTTGAGGACATTAAAAACAGCACATGGCTATCTTTTACATTTTAACATATTGAATGGGGATGTGTAATCATTAATTAGGACCTGGGAATGAATCAAAGTTAAATTAGAAAATTAAATATTTAAAAAATGTGTGGTCTTTAACTTGATGTGTATTTTCACTGGGCTCTATGTCATTGTGTGTGTGTGTGTGTGTGTGTGTGTGTGTGTTGGCTAACACAATGATTGCACACACAAAAAAGTAAAACTAGATATAATTTTGCTATACTGCATGAAGTATTTGGGACACAAGATACGAAGGGAAAGAGGAGGCATTAAGCTGGGAAGGAGTACTGGAGCTCAGAAATGCAGGCCTGCGAAGCCTGGTGCCGCCCAGCTCAGTACAGATCTGAGTGCACATTGTCCACCACGGAGTTCCACACCTGATTCCGACAGCCACTCCGATACTCCCAGCTCTCACTGACCTGCCCTCAGGGGGCGTGTCTTTCAACAGGGCAACGCCCTGCCAGGACTCTCCTCTGAAGGCAGCTGTCGGATGGAGGCAGGCTGGATCGGGATTCTCGGTGGACAGTCTGGACTCTGCCTGTATCAAGAGGAGATGAGCACAGAGAGCTCAGGTAGGGGAAAGCGTACTCAACCGAGAGGAAGCCAAACCGTTCCATGGACGCTAGAAATGGAACTGAACACTTGCTTAAAATTTCTTAATATTAGGTGATTAATAAAAAAATGAATGTAGTAAAAGAGGAACACAAAAATGCAATGGCAAAATTTCACACTTGATGAAATACAAGGGGATGGAGAACCAAAATAAAAGGAGAGTATCTAAAAATAGAGGAAGGCAAGAAAATTCAAAAGAATGTTTCATTGCTGCATGGAGTATAAAATGATTTTTGTTTAATCAAGGAATTTTTAAAAGGTGGCAAAAATAAGTCATTTGAAGAAGGGAAACTCCACTTCGCTCTCAGCCCTCTCACATGTCATGCACAATGCCAAGAGTCAGGGAAGCTGCAGGGCTCACAGACTGTTACAGGCAGCTGAGATTTGCTGCGAAGGAAGAGAGGAGACAGTCTCAGATATTAAAATGTGTATGAGTCTTTTATGAAGAAGCTCCATACTAAAAACCCAGGCATTTTTTAATCCAAATTAAAGTTAAATACTATAAAATAAAGAAATCCGGCTAGAAGGATTTGTGGTGGTCATTACTTTATTTAGGAATGAGCAAATACTAAGTAACTATACATAATTATGGGACAAACTGAGAATTATAAAAATGCAAACAATGTAATAAGGAGCTTTTAATTTTTAAAATAGTTTAAGATTCATAACTGCATTATTTCATTCCTTTAAATGATAGCATCACGCTCAATAATGAACACTACTAAATTCAGATAAGTAAAAGTGGTGTGACAATACTGAATTCACATTTTGGTGTTGGGTGCTTGTTTCTGCTCTAAAATTCATGGTAAAACTTAGTCCTCCAGGTACTGGAACCCAGAAAGTGGCTGAGAACAGGAGCGGATTTGGGAGGGCTCCATCTGAAACTGTCCGCTTGTTACCTCCTCAATTCCTTGCCTCGTGAGCACATGCTAGTCCTCCTTATCCTTTGCCAGATGCAACCTCCAGGAAGAAACTCGGAAGCAGAGAGTAGACCTGCTCTGACACCAAGCCAGCCTGAAGCTAGAGGTCGGCCTATGCTCCCATCGGCTCCAAGGTCACAGCCTGCATGAACGTATTTATCTCTCTTCTGTGAGCCACAAGTGGAAAGTAGAGGCAAAAAATTAATAAGAGGAAAGATAATTACTCTTGAAAACCTAGCATATTTGATGCAATTGTTCCAGTGCCTGTGGTCTGACTACCGGGACTGGTTGCTGTAGATGATGCATGATCTATTTTTATATACAATTTGGCTGTTCTGGGCTACTGTTTTTGTTCTCAACTGTGTGACAAGAATTGGAGGTAGGGAAAGTTGCTTCCCTACAAAGAAGTGACAATAATAACTGTTCCATATTTTGACTGTAGTGCTGATTGCTACGAGAGTATATGCTTATTAAAATCATAGCACACTATTTCTACAAAAGATGCATTAAACTTCACATAAATTACAGCTTGATACATCTGGTTTAAAATAAAATTAAATTCATCAGTCCTAAGATATCCTCCAACATATTTTTACTGTTTTTATGTGAATATTGATCTGTATAACAAGTTCCAATTAGGGCAAGTACAATGGACTAAAAAAAGCGAAGTGTGAAGAGTCAAAATAATTTGCCTACAAGTGGTTAAATGATGCCAGAGAATCAAGGCTGTTCATAAAGCCAGTGAATTTGAGAAAGACTATGATATCTTGTATAGAAATCAGGGGTTTGAGAACTTACATCCAAAGAAATTCATGACAGTAGCCCACTGGGCTTCTGGGGCAGAAGTTTCTCCTAGCAGTGATTTCTATGTGTGGCTATAGTGTAGGTCACAAAAAGTACAATGAAGTGAGAACCCCAAGAAAATGCAAGAAGGATGAGAAAGATGAATCACACACGAGGATCACAGAGGTAATACGAACAGGATGCTAGTTTGGCTGATACAGAAGAAGCAAATCCACTTCCTAAAGCCACCAATTTGTAAGAGGGAGTATTTGCAAGGCTTATCATTAGCAAGATTGGAGACTAGCACAGGGAAACTGGGGCATCCTCATGCCCAATAAGTTGACCCTTTGTTTTCAAAATGAGAGAAATAAAAATTTAAAGAGGAATATACATTGATTAGTATGAGTGATAACTGACTTACACCCCACCCCGGCATATATTGTTGAAATATTTATTTTTACATTTCAAAATTCAGATAAAATATGAATGTGAGAGCTGCAAGTTTTGTAATAAAATCTAAAGTTTTTCCTCAAGGAAATGTTACTAAATATATTGTAGATATGAAGTGTTTTTTAAAAATGTATTTAGTGCAGGGTCTCGTTACACAGATCAGACTCATAGGGATTGTCCTGTTTTCAGCCTCCCTGGCACTGGGATTACAGGCATGAGCCCAGACTCAGTCACTGGCTCAGCATGGCATGTGGTGCTGGGGGTAGAGCCCGTGTCCCTGCTCTTGCCTAGGCAGGTTCTTAGTCTGCTGAGCTATCTCATTGGCGCTGGTGCGGATATTAAGGCTGCTATGGCTGACCACAGAAGGGCCTCCGAAATATTATCTGTATCCTTTTCCCTTTCCCACAACTTGCTGGTGAGTGCAAAAATAAAATTATGAATAGGTAAAACAAATATTTTAAAATATGAACAGAAATTATTTACTGTACCTGATTAAGGACAGAGAATATGGCAACAATAAGGGGAGTATAAGCATGTGACCTTTCCAGTGCTGCTGTAAGACACCACCACCATAGCTCACCATGTGCTAATGAGAACGGCAAACATCCTCTGGCATGGATGGGTGTGCATGTGTGGAACGTCCACGGCATTAGGAGAACTTTGGGGAGACATCTTTCCATATTTTAACTCCATATTCTAACTTCATGGAGATCAATCATAATAATAAAAAAAGACTTGCTCATGTCAACTCAGTCTGACAAAGAAGTAAACTAAGGTGCTGCTTTCATTATTATCTACAGATATTGCCCATCATTGACTTCTTGTAGGATATCAGAATCCTTCATCAGCTCACTGTTTTATTCATTAATGTTACAGCAAAAGAGGAAAAAAAGCAGGAAAGCTGCATTGCATTGAACAAAGATATACTTCCCCTTCCTTAATGTAGTTTCAATTTATTTTTCTTTCTCTTCCTCTTCTTCTCCTTCCTCTCTCTTCCTCCTTCTTCTCCTTCTTTTTCTTCTGTATTTTAGGGAAGGGTCTACAGGGTGTTCTGGGTCTCATTACTAGATCAGAGTCCTAGTGATTCTCCTGTTTACAGCCTCCCAGGAGCTGGGACTACAGGCGCGCACCATCATGCCCAGTCTCAGTTGCCATCTCAGTGAGCCCTGGGAGCGGGGCCAGCACTTCAGGCCCAGGGATCAAATCCCAAGCCCTGCGTCTGCTTGAAGTCACTTTAATCTGCTGAGCTATTTGGTCAGTCTTTCAAGTTCTTCTTGTTACTGACTACTGATGGGATTATTATGAAGCTCAGTAATTTCTAATCAGTTGAAAACAATTTATTCTACATTAAAAAGGATAGAACAATGCAGATTACCCTTAGGAATGGAAGCCAAAATAAATCTGAGCTATTGATTGCATATTTTTGTGGCTGAATAAAAGGCAAGAATGTACCCAAGGTTTCCTGTGGTCCCCATTGCCATCATTTGGTAGAATCCAAATGTACTGACTCAGCTATGACCTGAAGCAAACTGGATTTGCCAAACAATGAAACAATTAAAAGTCCAGGATTTCAATAAATAGTCATTCAGGGTTGTGCTTGAGCTCCATGCCAGTGGATTACTCAGACACAAAAGCTCAGAAAAATTCCGTGCAGTGTCAGAGATTTCTATTAATTTTCATGACAGCTTAAAAGTTCAAGGTAGCTGTTAGATATCTGAGCTCTGGAAAAATTGGTTGCCTATTATTTTTATGTTTGTGTAACTGAAAGCTTTTGTCAAAGAAATGTAGCTCATAAACTCTTCAGACTGGAAAACAATGTTTATTAAATAAAGTAATAATTTCAGAATCTATCTATGCTAATAAAATAAATAAAATGTTCACCAAATTACAGCATGCACATAATAAAAGTGACTGCTGTCATATTAAAATGAATTTATTAAATATATAACAAATAATTTCACTTAGAAATTTAATCCCTTAATTAAAAGTCTGGTCAGGTGACTTTCTACTGTAACACCTTGTCCATAAATGACAGAAATCTCAGTGTCAGTTCCACAAAACACTAATTTTTTTGACTAAGAATGATATGTACAGCTTTTTAATTATGTTTGATTCTCTCTGCTCTAATATTTTCCAGTTCAGAAAAATTACCATTTCTGCATGAAAACCTAACCTATACTGTTCCTAAACTCTCACTCAGAATTCTAAACTAGGGCTTGCCAACATAGACATCGAAGGTTAGCAACTTCATAAAGAAGTCTGGACATCAGAGCCTGGGGTGGCTCTCTGTGTCTGGTTCCCACCTCTCGCTCCCGGCCGCTTCTCCTTCTTTACCCTGGTCACTCCAGGTTCCTCATCTCCCATGGGAAGTGCACACGTTTTCCACCTCTGATTTCCACCAGGGAGTTGACGCTTTTTGCTGACCTACCTCATGTCCCTGCTAATCTCCATTCTATAAGCACTCGATCACGTTTCAGTTCTGGGGAATCTGGTAAAGAGAAAATTCTGCTGTCTTCTAGTCTTAGTTCACAAAGATGTTAGTTGGGCTGAGGGAGCCCCTCTGGCCTGAGCATACCACACACCATGGGGCTCTGTCGAGTTCCCCCCTCATCCCTCTCTTCAGTCCTTTCTAGGTGCAGACTGGAATATGCAGTCACATTGCCTTGTGCACTCCGCTCCTCAGTTGTCCAGTGTTCATGACTAAGTGCTTGACCTTCAATTTCCTAAAATTATTCTAAACTGTGTATATCCTCAATTGAATTGATGTCATATCTAAACCATTATTAACCTCAAAGATGTCTTAACCTGCTCAGTTCTATAACAAGGGTGGACAAGCAACATGAACCTGAGTCATCTGTCCCCCAGCAGTTGTCTGCACAATTTCCCTATTTACTCTTCTACAATAATTTCATAGAACATTAGCCTCTGTGTCTTGGCTTTGTGTCTTAACTTCATTCATCTGATAAAAGTCCAATAGTAGGTGAGGCCATTTTTCATCTTTTCATGATATCAGCACTCTTGGATTTTGTTTCTTTGGAAATAGGGAAAGATTTTTCTAGAGATTCTTTTTAAACATTGACTATGCGAATCAATCCCCAGAAACTAATATCAAAAATATTTACAAAAGTTAATGCATTTGAGATAATTTATTTAAATATATAAAAGAACACCATAAAGTAAAAAGATTACAGACTAGAACTTCAGTTATCATTTCTCTAAGTTTGGATAACCATAATATCTCAAGTAAGGAGACTAAATGTATTTAATCTTTGAAATTAAACAGATTGTAAATATTAATTACAAATCAGAAGTACAATTGTGTTGAGTAAGACCTAAATACTTCATATTAGTCTTTTCACAGAAGTGCATAATTGTAAAACTCACAAGAAATGACATAAAAAATTAATAGAGTTCTGGCTATTTTGTAATCTTTTAGCAAAATCTTCTGCCTAAAGTAGAAATGAGTATAGTAATGTTTCTTTCACTGTTAAAATTGTGATTGGACCAAAACTGTCCAAAAATACATCTAGGAAATGGGGAGATTTAATACCATTTAGAAATGATGCATAACTAGGAAACATACTTGTGAGGATGCTATGCCATGTAAACAGGATCAGCAGAATCTACGAACATCAGTTCATCTCTACAAAGTCCTTTTAATTTCTCCATTCCTTGGTTTTCTGTTGCGTGGTGCATTTTTCCTCAGTGAATTATTTATTTGGTTTCGTGTCAGTCAAAGACATTTGAGCCAAGCAAGTAGACAGACTTTAGAAAGGGCTCACCACTGTGGGAAAGGTGAAAAGAGATGGACAGTGAAAAAAGCCAGGACTCTCGCCTCATGGCCCTGTGTCCCAGCATGTCTATTCTTCCTCAACAGTAGGTGTGATTTCACATGATCCAGAACATTTTATATGCAGTAAGAATTTCTCTAAAATCTAAACTAATGTATAATTATTTGGTGTCAGATTTAAAATTTCAACTTGTACTTTATTCTATATTTTCTGCCATTTTCTATTCAACAGAATTGCATACTAATGATAAATACTTTACTAAGTAAACCACTGTAATTTGTGTGAAAAATCCTCAAAATTTCTATAAAAATTGTACAAGCTCAAGGTTCTAGTAATATAAAATTTCAACAGTATGATAAACTGACTATAATTTAGAGCATACCATGGAAACATATTTTCCTTAAAGATTTTTTATTTTATTGTGCTTTTTCCTCAACTAAATTTTATTTTTTCTAGATGTACCTATGATGACACTTTTGGTCTCTTTGCAAATGTCATTGACAACCATTAAGTATCAATCTCCTGTATATGGTCTTAAATGGATCACTGTTGCTGAAACTGAATTTTGGTTGTTAGATCTAAATGTCAGAGAAAGATTTTCACCATTCCATTTGTCCAATGTCCTTTGAAAGTGATTATTTAACCTTTGAATGCACTAGATTGTAATGCCAAATAATATTTAGGTTAAAAAATACATTTTCTATGAAAAACCCCAAATTAAAAGCTAGTTGCAGATTAAATGCTCTGCTGGAGATATCATGACTGGAAATGTTAACATATTAATCTTGTAGAAACAATATTATAAATTATAGTTCACCCTGGCTTTCTAACATTCATTTTTAATCCTTATGAAAAATGGGAGAATTTACCATATGAGTTGCATGCATTTAAGAGGAAGTGAATTATAACTGTTAATGGACTCCGATTCTCAGCCTAGCAGAGCACACTTTCCCATGAAAAAATGGAGAGTTGCTTTTGACATTTTGGGAGCTTGTGAATGTAGATGTTTTCAAGAGCTTTAGAGGGTCAAGCCACTTGCTTTTAATTACCTTTTGGTTTTGTTTCATAGAAAATGTTACACTTTTTATTTGTAAAGTAAGCTTTGATTCAACAAACTCAGATGATGAAAGAAAATCAAGGGAATAAATAAAAAACAGCACTGAAGAAAGAAAAGAAGGGGTAGGCAGAAGTTGAAGAGAAATAAGGAGCTAGATTTACCTGTAGGTAAATGGCAAAAATTAAAAGAAAAAAAAAAGCTACCAAAGAAATCTTTTTTTGTTACTAATTTTATTCAATAACAAATAGCAATGAGACAGTTTCAAAACTGATTAGTAGGACAGTTTCAATAATACATTGCATAGTGTTGCCTTCGTAGTGGTTATTCATAGTACAAGATGCAGACATGATATCCTGTCCAAACACTATCAGTATAAATCTTTATTCTCAGTGAATTAAAAGAGAGTAGCTGTATATCTATCCTATTTTCTATATACAGATACACAATGGCCTTTCATTTGTATCCCCAGAGAAATCTTTTCTGATGCACTTGTGATTGGTGCTTCTTCTAGGTCGAAGCAATCAAGCTTAAGGTGTGCAGACTCTGTCCTGGGGGTGCTACAGAGCTTAGCTGTTTCCTTGTACTAGGTCTGTGACAGACTCTGAGTTAGCAGTGGGAACAACACACTGGTCTTGTCTGTGACTACCTCCTTAGGGCATTGTGTAAATGAGAGACACAATACATGCTGCTTTATATGAAAACTTAGTCTAAATCCTTCTGACTTTCTTCCAAAATGAAGTATCCTACTTTTATACTTTGTTGTTTTGTCCTAATTAAAGAGGATGCCTACCATATATGGAACATGGATCATAGAAAGCAGGTAAAAAAGAACTTTAAAATGGATGTTATTTAAGAATTAACAGAAAAACAGGTAAAGTATGAGTCCTTGCTTTGGGACAGTAACAAAATGAATATATACACCTGGCAATATTACTTTGGCAGGACAAAGCAACATCATTACAGTAACAATACTACTCTTGTCAGGACAGTCTGGGTTCCTGTCGCTGGAAATTCAGTTAAGCCTGCTAAAAGGTGTTTCTCTTGAAACCTTGCTGAGCTGCATGTGGACCTCCATCTTGGCTTAGTTTCTTGAGAGTTGATAAAGGAAAGCAGGGACAGTGTATTGGACCAGGCCAAGCTTTAGAGGAGGAGCAGGCCCAGGTGTATCAGAAAAGCTTTTTTCCTGGTTCATGTCATTGATTCAGTATGAACTCATTAAATACATAATATTTCTGTAGGCAAGCCACACATTATAACATTATTTTGAAAGAAATTAATTGAAATTAAACATGTTGATTTAAATATGGTCAGATAGGTATATTTCAGAAGGGGTGAATGTCTGTATATGTATGCTTATCTGCAAACCCAGAGGCTCATACATAATATGAACTAAGAAAGTAATGTATTTAAAATGATTATTTATTTTTACTGCAGTTTGTGGTTATGGATGGTTAAAAACACTCCTGTAGTTATAACCTTTTATGAATTTCTTAAGCTACTGGCAATAAAAGCTAAGCTTAATGAAACCATTATAGATAGGTAAATTATGATTCCTTATGTTCTGAAAGGTTATCCTTTTTCACATGTTCATGTATGGTTACTATGTGACTTCCATTATTGTACACCGGTTGGCTGCCTTTGATTCTATTTTTTTCTTCTACTCAGTTAACTTTTTCACTATGTCCTCTGAACTTCTATTGATTTTGAAGATTCATCTTTGTAAAATTTTCCTTTTTCCAACATTTCTTCCATATTAAAACTCTTCTTCTAGGTAAAGAGTACCCAGGCACTAAGGCTGATGTATCCATAATACATATAAGTTATTGCTATGTTTCTGTTATTTTTTGTTTAAATCAGGCTACAGACATTTCAAAGGAGGGGATCAGGTGAGTCACATTTGCATCATGATGCTTAGCATAACATCAGTGTTATGATGCCTATAAAATAGCTCTATCATTAATGTCTACTCAACAAGAGTTGATGGGCTCTGGTAATGTTGCATAGCAGGGAGTAGTGATATAAAAATAAATAGGTGATCGATTATATAACTCCTACTGTGATACAGAGGTCTGATAAGGAACTGAAAGGGATGTGAAAAACATAGAATTGGAAATTTTGTGTATATAGGTAACTTTATTGGGAACACTTCTCAAAAAATACAAAGAAGGGATAATATTTCTAATGCTGTCCAGAAGAAAGAGCTACTACATGGTCTGTCAAGCTTCTTGGCATGTCTACTACTATTAGAGGGCCAATCCTCACTTTCTGAATGACAGAAAGCTGAAGTACTCCATGATGTGCTGAGGTCATGTGGTGAGAGATAATCCCATAAGAACACAGTGGGAAGTAACTGAACCTACCCTTAGGAGTGTGTCAAGGAGGTGTGTCCACAGTGTGATCACAAGCAGGCAGTCTTTCACCTCCTTCAATGTTTGACTGTTTAACCATGTCAATTTGGGGACAGAGTAAGAAGTAGTTCTTCAAGAACAATTGGTATTTTAAATTAAGCAGAACTGTTACACTGAAGGATAAATCTTTGGACAAGTAACAACAGACAACAGATGATAAAGACTAATGACTTCTTGACATCCTGGGAATTGCTCTCATGCCTACAAATCCAGTTCTGAGAGAAAGAGAGAGAGAGAGAGAGAGAGAGAGAGAGAGAGAGAGAGAGAGAGAGAGAACGGGAGGGAGAGATGGAGATGGACAACAAACACAAAGAACCATGGGCAAATCTTAGATTTCTGTATTTGGTACATTGCTTATGCAATATCTAGAATAGTGTAGCAATCACAACGTGGCACACGGGGATCATCATTTTGATGCATCAACTCACCTCCTCCAGTGACGACCACCCAGCAGATCTCCAAAGCTGTGGGTGTGTCTGTGTATGATTGACAGGTAGACCTCAAACCAGAAAGGAAGACCCACCCCAGAGTCAGCAGCATTAAGCAATTAGCTTGTAGCATGGACACAATTAAAAGAGAAAGAAGAGGAAAGAGAAGGAGGAGGAGGAGGAGGAAGAGGAAGAAGAAGAAGAAGAAAGGAGGAGGAGGAGAGGGAGAGGGAGGAGAGAGGGAGAAGGAGAAGAGAAGGAGAAGAAGAAGAAGAAGAAGAAGAAGAAGAAGAAGAAGAAGAGGAAGAAAGGAGAAGAAGAAGAAAGGAGAAGGAGAAGAAGAATGAAAGAAGAAGAGTCTCACTTTTCTCTGCGGGCGCTCCTGTCGTGCCAGTGCCTTGCAACACTGGTCTGCAGTTTTTCCCAGCTTGCAGCAAAGCCTTCAGCCTCCTGACCTGACTCACATCGGACTCTGCAGGAAGCTCCATGCCTTTGCCTTTGCCCCGGACGCTCCTGCTTCCACTGTACAGATGGCTGCTCCACACTCTTCCCCTCTGCCCTGGCAGACGGCCATGGGGCTCTTCTGTATCTGTCGTGGTAAGCCCATCTAGCGAGTTGCTTGAATGCACGTCCACGTATGTTACACTAAGTGGTCCACCAGTGAACCCTTAGTGACACATGTGTGATGCAGATGGCAGTGTGCATAGTCACAAGCAAACCACCATACTTGACAGTTTCTTTGCTTTTTTCTGCTTCCAGAATTCCATGTCCCAGATGGCTTGGCGTTCGTTCAGTCCCAGGCTGAGTTCTGTTCCTTGCTAGCTCTGCGGCTGCAGAAACAGGGTAAATGTCCTTAATTTGACAATCCACATTGGGAATTCCCCAAGTTCTTAAGTGTTTTGAGCACAGACATGAAGCTGCAAATAGAAAATTCCATATCGTGAAACAGTTTACTAGACAAAATTATTTAAAATATATAGTATCAAATTAATTTCAGGTTATTTGTATATGGTATAAGTATTAATGAATTTTATATTTAAGTTATGGTCTTACACTCAAGATACCTCATTATGTGTATAAAAATATTCCAAAATCTAAAAATTTCCTAATCCCAAACACTTTTATTTCCTCCACAGTATTTTGAATAAGAGATACTCAACCTACACACTTCTCTGTGTTTAAAATCCCTTTCATCTCTGAATTTTCATGAAGTTAATTTTATTTATTCATCAAGCCTCATATTGTTTCTTAAAGAAAGGTTTTTCCCAGATTGTGTGTTGCGTTAGTCACTCTTCCCTTGTTGCTGGGACAAAATACCCGACACCCAAATTGAAGGAAGGAAAGGTTTATTTAGCTCACAGTCAGTGGGGCTTTCAGTCTGTACTCAGCTGACCCCAAGGCAGAGCGGTGCATGGCACAGGGCAAATTTTCATGGTGATATCAAAGAGCAAGACAAGAAAAGGAGGAGTTGCAGGAACAGTGGCAGCAGAGGGCAAGTCTGTCTCCCTTAGGTTGCATTCAGGTTACCTATTCCAGGCAGGGGGCAGCACTCACACCCATAATCCCAGCTCTGGAACATGAGTAAATCACAAAGTCTAGAAGCTGCCCTGTGACTGCATGAGGCTTTGGGGGGACAACAAAACACAAACCATAACATGTGTTAACTGATTTATATTTATCCCTCATTTTACATTACCTCTTCATTTACTGAATTTGCCCTTTAAGTTAGTGATTAATTAATCCTTTCCTGTTTTTTTTTTTTTTTTTTTGGTCTTTTTGAGTTCAGGCTGGCCTTGAACTCACTTTGTAGCCCACGGTGGCCTCAGATTTTCAGTGGTCCTCCTGCTGGAGCCTCCTGAATGCTGACATATCAGGTGTGTGCCACCATGACCAGAATAATTAATTATTTAACTCTGTATTTCCTTCTACAACATATGCTCCATAGAGATAAAAACAAAGGGTGCCTTGATTTTCTTTCTTTCTTTTTGGAGGAACCAGGGATTGAACTCAGGCCCTTGCACTTGTCAGGGAAGTACTTATTCTACTGAGCTATCTTCCTGGCCCCTTTGATTTTCTTTTATTATTTGTATCTTCAATGTCTTAATTTGGTGCCTTCAACAGTATTTGTAGATGAATTAACTGATACTTAAATAAATGACGAAGGAAAATTAACATACACACCATTTGTTTTTCAATTGATCATCAGCTCTTTGTGGTGATGATCTTACAGACCAAGAAAATGTATAAATACTCAAGAAGTGCTTATTGCTTACAATTACACATTTTATTTATCCATGTGCCTACTGATGGGTATGCAGGCCACTGATACGGTTTAGCTAGTATGACATTTAGCTAGTATGAGGCATTGCGTGCATGCTGTGATGTGATTCATGTACATCTCAGGAAGCTACCTAGAAGTGGAATAATTGACACAAGGAATTTGTATTTTAGTTTTTTGAAGAAACTTATACTGATTTCACAATGTGTGTGCTAGTCTGTATTCCCACCACCAATGAAGAAGTATTCCTTTTTCCCTCACACCCTTGTCAGCACTTGTTATTATTAGATTTTGTTTGACCTCGGTCATGCTTTTTCCTGTTCTGCCATAAAGAAGGATAAGCCTGTGTCCTTTGTAGGAATGGGTGCTCCTTGAACCCATGACGCTACATCAAATTAATCTGACCCATGAGCATAAGCAGTTCATGGTTTCTCTTCTGTGAGAGATCCAAAAGATAACTAAAGAACAAGGTGAAAGACAGATAATAGGAAGATAGGCTGCAGGGTGGGTGCTTTGCAGAAGGAAACGGTGTGGAAAATGGAGTGGACAAAGGGACAGGGAGAAGGCCGAGGATGTCCATCCATGTGCACACTTGTCATAAGGAGGTGACTACTTTATACAGAAAATGTGTAGATATACAAATAAAATTTAAAAAGAAAAGAAATATTCATAATAGCACTAGATCTTTAAAATTTATGCTCCAGTCTAACAGCTTTCTTCTTAGTCAGTCTTCCATTGGCACACTTCTTCCTTTTTTCTGTGTCCTTTGGCACATGCTTTCATGTTTTCTCTTCTCTGAGAGCAATGTGTCTAGGTCTCGCATAGAAAGATTCCGCATAACATTTGTCACTTGTGGAACTATGGGCTCATTTTCCTACCTCTGTCTAAATTCATCTTGGGTTTTCAACTTTGATCATGAAGGATATCTTTAGAAAACTTCCACAACCATGAGAGCTTCTCTTGAAGACAAGGAAATACTGAATGAACTGAATGATAGTGGGCCTGAAGTGTATTATGGGCCAGAGCAGCATTCATCCATTATCATTTAATATACAAGTCAACATTTAACCAGACTGGGTGGCCAGATAGCTCAGCAGATTAAAGCACGTGCTTAGGCAGACACAGGGGCTAGAGGTTGATGCTGAGCCCTGCCATGCTGGCCCCATCCCCAGGTTGTGTTGGTACTGAATTGAGACTGGGCATGGTGGCACAAGCACACCTGTAATCCCAGCACTTGGAAGGCTGTAAACAGGAGGATCACTACTAGTCTGATCTATGCTGTGAGACCCTATAGACCTTGTATTAAATATAAACAAGCAAGTAAAAAACCATTTAACAGGACCAAGGCACCCCAATGAGGATTGAATTGGTGGTCCTCCATCAGTGACTACCAGACCATTTCTGTATTAGTAACTTGTGGTGCACTTCCTATTAGTCTAGTCTTGTATTTCTCCTACTTTTCTTCCATTTATCGAAGCATCATGTAGTATTCCACGAATATGAATAATTTTTATATTATACATAAATGAAAATTATTTTAAATAAAAAACTCAAATTGTACTCTTTCACACTAAAATGCAAAAGATGTGATGAGTTTATCCAGAGACACTGATAGTTTTAATCTACAGGAACATGTAAACATAAGTCAAATGCTTCTGGCAGGGAGGTGTTTTTGATGTAATGGAAGTGATGGGTGTCCAATTAGCATTCTGTGCATCCATTTCCCTCTCAAAAGTCTACGATTCCCTCCCTTATCATAACAAGTGGAATCATATTTATTAAGGATCCACAGCGTGTGCTTGTAATATTCATCCAGCTGTTCCAACTTTGTCATTATTACACCACAAATTTGCACTTTCGAGTTATCCAATGGTCAAAATAGAGATCTGCTTAGGAAAGCACAAAAGCAGCTGGCAATTTGTATTTGAAAAGAGGCATCAGGCTGCTAGCAGAGCTTTCAGTCATTACATATTGCTGGTCAAGGTCATATTTTAAGTGTGAAGCAGTTCGGTGTGTGTGCTCCCGGCTCAGGCCACTGTGCTGCGGTCCTGCACACTGCCCACACTCCTTCTGCCCCTTCACCACACTCTGCTTTCTTGTTCATGTCATCTCTCTCCTGCATACACCAGCGAAACCCATCTAGTCTCACAGATGAAAATGGATTCCCTGGCTCCATGAACTCCTGAGCTGAAACAGTTTCTTTTCCTTTTTCTTTTTCTCTTTCCTTCCTTCCTTCCTTCCTTCCTTCCTTCCTTCCTTCCTTCTTTCCTTC
>PVKA01018496.1:0-43750 GCA_004027165.1 Ctenomys sociabilis | reverse complement strand
CTGAAAATCAGGAAGGACACATTATTTTCTTGTTTTAGTCAACAATCATTTTTGATTCCCTGATGTTGTATATGTAAGAATCTTCCATGGAACTATAGTAAGATGAATCCCCCTGAGTTAACTAAATGAAATACCTCTCCTCAAGGTGAACATTTTTTTTTTATTCCTAAGGGGGCATTCACATAAGCAGAAAAGTAAAAAAGTGGGATATGCAGTTCTGTCATTTGAACAAGCATAGCAGAAGAAAAAATAAAATGGGAGCTTTTTAGTTTTTTTAAATAGAACAAAAAATAGTAAAACTGAAAAAAAAATCGAAATGATACAGAATTTAACTAAACAAAAGGACAGGAATTCAACAATGGTTGTTACATTGCGTATCGTTGTCTTCAAATTTGTTGTTTAGATTACTAGATATAAGCATGCAAAATTGGTCCAAAAAATGAAAAGGAAAAAATTTAAGCAATAACAAGTGCTTTCAATACACCAGTAGAAATCAGCAGTGCAATTAGAGAAAAATAAGTCAATTTTTTCAGAACACAGAAAGCCACTGCTGATGGAATCATCTTAGAGAACTGTGCATTTTAAATTTAATTTATTTCTGTTCTTGACATTGCGGAAAATTGAACCCAGAGTTTGAGGTATGCTAGGCAAGCGCTGTACCACTGAGCCACATCCCAGTCCAGTGTTTCTCAAATTTCTTAAACTATGATGAGCCTAAGAATCACTTGCATTTGGATTGTTTCCAGATTTAGCTATGAAAAATTGTGCTTCTAACAATATATATGCACATATATCACAATGATGTGAGGTTTTCATTTCTTCTGGAAAAATATCCAGGAAGAGAATAGTGTGATTGGGATCTGTAATTATACCTTTTTAAGGAATCTCCATACTGATTTCCACAGTGGTTGTACCAGTCTGCGCTACCACGAACAGTGTAGAAAAGTTCCTTTTACTGGAGGCAAGTATAATACTGATTCTAAAACCAGGGAAAGACACAACCAAAAAGGAGAACTACAGGCCAATCTCCCTCATGAACATAGATGCAAAAATACTCAACAAAATCCTGGTAAATAGAATACAGCAAATCATCAAGAAGATCATACACCATGACCAGGTAAGATTCATCCCAGGGATGCAAGGATGGTTCAATATTCAAAAATCCAAAAATGTAATACACTATATTAATAGAATGAAATCTAAAAACCACATGATCATCTCAATTGATGCAGAGAAAGGTTTTGAAAATGTCCAACACTCATTCATGTTCAAGGTCCCACAGAAAATTGAAATAGATGGACTCTACCTTAACTTGAAAAAAGCCATCTATGACATCCCAAAAGCTCTTATAATCCTAAATGGGGAAAAACTGAAATCTTTTACTCTTAAATCAGGTACAAGACAAGGACGTCCTCTATCACCCCTCCTATTCAATATAGTCTTGGAATCCTTAGCAACAGCCATTAGAAAAGAGGGAGAAATAAAGGGAATGAGAATAGGTAAAGAAGAAGTTAAATTATCACTATTTGCAGATGACATGATACTTTACTTGGAAGACCCCAAAAATTCCACCAAGAAACTACTAAAACCGATAGGGAAATTCAGTAGCATAGTAGGATACAAAACAATACTCAAAAGTCAATAGCTTTCCTCTACACAGATAACAAGCACACTGAAAGGGAAACAATACCTTTTACAATAGCACCATGGAAAATGAAATACCTTGGTATTCACTTAACCAAGGAAGTCAAAGATATTTTCACAGAAAATTACAACACCCTAAGAAAAGAGATTGTAGAGGATTTCAGAAAATGGAAAGATATTCCATACGCCTGGATAGGAAGAACCAACATCGTGAAGATGGCCATACTCCCAAAATTGCTGTGCACATTTAATGCAGTCCCTATCAAACTGCCACCAACATACCTCCCAGACAGAGAAATCATTCCTAAAATTTATTTGGAACCTCAAACAACCTAGAATAGCAAAGGCAATCTTGGACAATAAAGACAAGGCAGGAGGCATCACAATTCCTGACTTGAAATTATACTACAAAGCCAATGTGATAAAATCAACATGGTATTGGCAACAAAATAGACCTGAGGATCAGTGGAATAGATTAGAAGATGCAGAGGCATCTACAATCACACTCAGCCATCTGATCTTCGACAAAGGGGCTACACAACCTCACTGGAAGAAAGATAGCCTCTTTAACAAATGGTGCTGGAAAACGTGGCTTTCCACATGCCAAAAACTAAAACTTGACCCATCTTTATCACCGTACACGAAGTTAAAGTCAAAATGGATAAAGATCTGAACATCAAAACAGAAACACTCAATCTCCTGGAAGAGAAAGTAGGAGGAACTCTTGAAGACATAGGGGTAGATAAAGTGTTCATAAACAAACATATATGAAAAAATGCTCCACATCGCTAGTCATCCATAAAATGCAAATAAAAGCAACACTGAGATATCATCTCACTCCAGAAAAAATAGCTATCATAAGGAAATCAACCAACAACAAATGTTGGAGAGGTTGTGGGGAAAATGGAACACTTCACTGCTGGTGGGAAGGTAGACTGGTACAACCATTGTGGAGGTCAGTGTTGAGACTCCCCAAAAAAGTAGGACTAGAAATCCCATTCAAGCTGGCTATCACCCTACTGGGAATTTTCCCAAAGGAACTGAAAACACTGTATCATAGTGATATATGTGTACCTATGTTTATAGCAGCACAATGTGTGATAGCAAAATCTTGGAAACAACCAAGATGTCCATCACATGAGGAATGGTTGAAAAAGATGTGGTATTTCTCTATAATGGAGTATTACTCAGCTGTTAAGAATGATAAGTTTGAAGCATTTATACTGAAGTGGATGCCACGTGAACATATACTCATTAGGGAAAGAAACCAGACACACATGTGTAAATATCGTATAGTCTCCCTAGCATAAGAAGCGAAAAGCAGAAATACAAATGGAAACATGCAACAACTAAATTCAATTGAGTAGGATAAGGTAAAGTGAATGGCATATGCTGCAG
Organism: Ctenomys sociabilis; assembly: GCA_004027165.1. Classification (NCBI taxonomy): domain Eukaryota; kingdom Metazoa; phylum Chordata; class Mammalia; order Rodentia; family Ctenomyidae; genus Ctenomys; species Ctenomys sociabilis. Next base: position 40,708 of record PVKA01018496.1, on the reverse strand, counting down.
GATACTAATCAGCTATTCTTCTGGATGGTTAACAACCTAAGTTCATAGATCAAAGTTGGAGAAATAGAAGAGCCACAAGGCCAGCCAACATTTTGGCCCTAGCCTTTCAAGGTCAGCGAAGACCCAGGACACAGGAGAACGTGTACTGCAACATCTCAGGTGAGCTCCAAATTTTCTGAACAAGGAGATTATGGAGCCACAGAGAAAAAGGACTGAAGTTCTATAGTGTGCCTGGGGAGAGTTACATGGAGAGAAAACTTTCTCTCAGGCACTCACAGAGAGCAAACTGGTCAAGCATTGGCTGTGACTCATTCATATGGATGACACAGACAAAGGATCTACAGAGTAAGGTACAGGACTACAAGATAAACCCTGAGGGGACTCCTCTGACCTCATAAGAAACATAAAGTACATGTGTTGGTATATAGGTCTTGCTCTATCTAGGTCTTAACCATCCAGCAGAAAAATATAAAGATGAAGTATACATCGTGGGGCCATAATATTAAGTTGTGCTGTAAGTGGCTAAGGTCGACAACTTCTTCGGATAACTCACTATTGTTTTGGAATGCTGGACTGTGTTGGATTGTGTTGTCAAGTTCAGGCACCTAAGTTAGTTGAATGACAATGGAGTGCCCATCTCTGACAGGTGTAGACAAAGGAAGGGGTATAGAAAGGAAGAATCATGATGTGTGTGTATAGACAGTACAGTTGGGATAGATAACACTGTGCTTCTACATAATTCTATGAGAGACAAGATTTGCACTAATGGTGGTTGGACAGGATATTATTTCAGCTTCTAGTACTATGGACAACCACTAGGAAAATAACAGTGTAGAAAGTATTAATTATTGAATCTTTGATGTAATTCACATATAAAAAATAAGATACACATATGGCTACACTATCTTTATTTACTGATAAGAAACATATGGTATAATAATGTCTGTAAGTATAATATCATGTATGCACCTTCTATGATACCAAAACATCGTGAAAACCGTTTGCAATGTATTAATTTATCAAATCCATCTTGTCAAGGTATCATAAAACTGTCTCATTGATATTTGTACTGCAATAAAACAAAAAAGTAAAAATAAGTAAATAAATAAATAACAAGAAAAGAAAAAGTTCCTTTTACCCCACAGCCCCTCCAGCAATTGTTATTGGCTGACTTCTTGATGTTAGCAATTCTTTCTGGGGCTAGATTGAATCTGAGTGTTATTTTCATTTTCATTTCTTGAATGACCAATGTTACCATACTTTTTTTTCGTGTATTTATTTGCTATTTGCATTTCTTCATCTGAGAAGTGTGTATTAACTTCAGATGCTTATGTTTTGATTGAGTCTGAATTTTGAGAGCCTGATTGTTTACACATATTTTATACAATGGAGTATTACTCCACTATGAAGAAAGATAAACTCAAGGTTTTCATAGGTAAATGAGTGCAACTGGAGACCATACTCAGAAGTAAAATAAATCCGATCTCCATGTGTAAGCATCATATTGTTTCATTAATTTGAGAAATTCAAAGAGTAAATAAAACCTGAAAGGTACAATACGTTTTGTGAAAGGAAAAAGAAACTGCTATAAAGGAAAGAACAACTGGTACGGAGGAAAGTAGAAAAGAAAAAAGGAAGGAAAAAAAATACAGAGAGGCATACATAAGGTTGCTAAGATAATTGTACAACTAATTTATATTGGTTTATTGGAAGGAACAGTTCACGCCTAATTGTTTTATCTGTTTTGAATACCTATATCTCTTAAGTTTAACAATTACTTTAAAGATAAGAATATCCAATATAAGTCCAGCAAGATAGTAGCTCAGTGGACTGTGTGCCTGATTAGGCAGGCTCAGGGACCAGGGTTCCATTCCCTGCCCCAAATGTTGTGCCGACCCAAGCGCTGGTGTGACAGAGTCCGGGCATGGTGGTGTGTGCCTGCTCTGGGAAGACTGAAAACAGAAGAATGGCTATGAGTCCAAGATGTGTAGTGAGACCATATGCCAAATACATAAATATGAAAAAAGAAATAAAAGAATATACAAAATAACAATTATTGTTAATTTGCTTTCATCTTGTTTTGGAATTTTGCACTGTTTTATTCTATTTTTTTTTTAAAGAAACACTTGCAGATTTAGTAAAAATAACAAAAAGTGGCTCAGTGTCACGTTCTGGCATGGGGTCTGAGATCATGGATTTCTGATACTGTCCTAGGTGATATGGATGTTTTCTGTTTTATGAACCTGCCTGGACTGGCAAGGCACTAAACCCAGTGGTAAATTGGAAAAATTATCAGAAAGCTTCGGCCGGGGGTCTACATGCATTAGGTATCTGAGTAAGGACAGAGCCCCATGGAAAATTAAAATGTAAGTTTTGAGATGAGGACAAATTCACTAAAAGTGATAAGAGAGAAAGGAGGGAAACCAAAGAAGAATAATAAGGCCCTTTAAGGCATGCCAAATAGCTCAGTGGATTAAACCACCTGCAAGCAGGCATAGGGGCAGGGAGTTGGATCCCTGGGCCTGCTGTGCTGGCTCCAACCCCTGGGTGCGCTGAGAAGGCAATCGAGACTAGGCGTGGTGGTGTGCTTGTAATCCCAGCTCTTGGGAGGCTGTGAACAGGTGGATCACTTGGAGTCCGATCTAGTAGTGAGGCCCTAAATACACTGCACACCCTTCCCTAAGATACAAAAAAGAATAAGACTTTCAAGATTAAAGACAGAGTATTTTACTACATAAAATTCAATCATGTAAATTGTAGCAAGTTCTGATTTGGAAAATGAAAATGTTCGTTGAATCTAGCAAATATGTTATCATTCCGGTCTCCTCCATGGCAGCTCCTGTTCAGTGCTCTAGAAATGCACTGTTCATTGCGATAATGATTAGACATATGTAGCTCGCTGGCTCTTAAAATGTGGTGTGAATCAAGATGCAGGTATAAAACTTGTACTAGAATATTGAAGAAAAAGTACATGAAAAGAGATCAAATGAATTTCTATGAATTTTTGTATAGTTTACATGCTACAATTATACCATTTTGTGTATATTAATCTACAATACACTGTTAGGCTTATTTACATATATTTCTTTATACTTCTTAAATGTGTCACTAGCACAAAGTACACAGGTAGTTCACACTGTGGCTCACATAAAAATTCCACAGAATCATGCTGAGGTAGGCAGATGAAAATGAAGGTAAAAGGAGGCAGAAGTCAAAGCAAGCAAGGATGTGGAGATGATGAATAGAGGGAAATCGAGGCTCAGGGTAGGAATGCAGGTTTGGTAAAATGCACTTCATATATTAAACTTCATAGTAAGATTATTTGGAACATGTGAATATTCCTTTAAATGTGGCTCTAAGGGTAGCACAAGAGTTAGCATGGTGTTTTTTATCATTGTTTCCTGGTATATACTTGGTATTTTGGTTTCCTTCATCTATAAGTTCTTTTAAAAGGAACATTAACAATTTTCAAGTGGTTTTACAATGGACTTTTATCTTTAAAACCTGACCTCCTTTCATGTAACTTTAAGGAAATGATTTGTATTATTGATACTTTTAATACTTTTTGGAACTTAATACTCTTTTTCGCTGATTCTTCTATATTTAATATTTGAAAATATTCAAAATACTTTGAGATTTTTTTGAAAAATGATCTTAAGAAAAAATAGAGCAGTTGTTAAGTTTGTCTTTAAATCCTTTAATTGTATTGTAATCATTTGATTATCTTTTTGTTTTCTCCAATAATTATTGATTACTGCCACTTGAAAAAAAATCAGTCATACTTTTGTCTTTCAAAATGTTCATGTTGCTCTCAGGTAATAACTATTACAGTTTGATCTTATTTTATAATTATATTTATTAAAAACTAACATTAAATGTTCAAAGCAAATTCAGAAAGCTTCATTCTTTCAGCATATGGACTTAATGTTCAATGAAAAATATAGTTCTGAAGGAAAAATATTGACTAGGATGAGGGAAAGTATTTGGATTCTTTAATAAAAATAGAGAAGTTAAATTAATAAACTGAGGATAAATGATTTACGTCAGCCAGATCTGTAGGCAAGAAAGACACATTTGGTGGAGAAGGGACAAACAAAATTTCTGGCGCTCAAGGGAAGAGTAAAAATCTGAACACATGGACCTCAAGGTTTTGGCTTTAGCACTAGGATACTGTGTTAGCTTCCTGTCACTGTCACAAAATACCTGCAAAAACAACTTAAAAACATTTTCTACTCACTTATGATTTCAAAGGCATCAGCTAATATTCAATTGGCTTTATTGCTACTGCGAGTGCTTATGCTGAACGTCATGTTAAAAACACATGATGGAGCAAGGCAACTCCCCTTATAGCCAAGAGCAGGCATAGGGAAGGGAGAGAAGCAGGAGCCAAGAACAAATTGGACCCTTCAAAGGCACAGTGCCAGTGATATAAGTTTCTTTCACTGGGCAGCACCACTTAGAGTGCTCAACACCTCCCAATAGAAACAAGAAGGAAGGAGGAAGCTGGTAATACATGAGCCTTTAGATGTCTTAGTTACTTTTCTTGTTCCTGGGGCTGAATACTCAACACTTGCACATTAAAGAAGGAAAGGTTTATTTCACTTTACAATTCGTAGAGGTTTCATTCTAATCAGCTGGCTCCAAGGCAGGTTGGCATGGCAAAAAGTCTTGGTAGAAGAGAACCAGACCATGACAGAGCATGCAGAAGCAAGCACATCAGCAAACCCTTTTCTTTTTATCCCATCTAAGTTACTGCCATTTTAGGTGGTGCCACATACACCTAAGGTGGAGCTTCCATTACTTAAACCCAGAATTATGATAAACTAGAGTATTAATCCAAGATCATATACCCTTAATCCTGACATCAACACATTAATACACATTCAGACAACCTAGATCCAAGTGCTTCTGAAAAACCCCTCCTATGAACACAAAATGCATTAGGAGGACCTTTAGACATAAGTCACACCAAAGGGCATTTGAGATCTAAAGCATAGCAATCTCTCCCATTAACAGCATTAAAATGAGAAAACTACCTGAAAATAAACAATAACAGGCTGGAGTTTAATATGGTCTATTGAATTCCTTTTACAAGAAAGTTCTGGAAAGAAGTTTAGAATAGATAAATGCAGTGAAAAAAATGGTGCCATGAGGGGAACTTAAATATTTCAGTCAATTTCAGTCTATATTCCTCAGAGGACTCACAATTCTTTTTCTTGATTTTAGTGGAATCAATGTGAAGTAAAAGTTATGCAGCTATGAATCCACATTCTCTGGTATCACTATTTAGAAAGACACTGCAAGATGTCAAGGAACATGGACTGGGAAAATAAATGCCCACTAACCTTATGCTTGACCTGAGGGTCACACTGATTTATACAGTTTGTTTTTCAATCATGCTCAATGCTTACCATTACCCTTGAGCAAGCCATTAAAGCAGGACATTAGGAAGTAGAATGACAAATATAGACTTCTGTCTTTTAATTTATCTTCATAAAGGACTACTTTAGGAGGATGTTGCTATTCAGGTAACAGGTGAAATCTTTTTTTTTTTTTTTTTTTTTTTTTTTTTTTTTTTTTTTTTTTTTTTTGTATTCTAGGGAAGGGTCTACAGGGTGTTCCGGGTCTCACTACTACATGAGACTTATAGTGATCCACAGCCTCCCAAGAGCTGGGATTACAGACGGGCGCCACCACGCCCAGTCTCAAATCACCTAGGGGTGGGGTTGGCATGGCTCGCCCAGGGATCGAACCCTCAGCCCCTGCACCTGCTTGCAGGTGCTTTAGTCTGTTGAGCTGTTTGGCCAGCCTGTGAAATTCTTTTACTTAGGTTTAGCTGCTAGAAAAAGAAAATGAAACCCTATAGAAACAAGTTATACCATAGAATATATAAAGGGAAAATATGTAAGAATCTAGAATCAGGCATGCAGCTCAGGAGCACAAAGCCTTCCTGACAAGTGCAGGGCCCTGAGTTAGATCACACACAGAGAGAGAGAGAGAGAGAAAGAGAGAGAGAGAGAGAGAGAGAGAGAGAGAGAGAGAGAGAGAGAGAGAGAGAGAGAGAGAGAGAATCTAAAACAAAGATAATTTGGATTATTTGCCACAATGTAAAGACAATACTGCCACTATAGCTATAGATGCCTTTATGTAGCAAGATATAGGTAAATAACCACATATGCAATTCTTTATAAATCTCATCAGAGGACACTAAAATGAATAGTGGAGCTTTCCCTCCTTTACATTCAGTTTAAATAAGCATGCATACTCTATGTACACATAACGATTATTAGATGTTTGGGGGCATAGCCTGGTTTTATAAATAAGAAAGTGAAGATAAGATAAAGTGTTAATATTAAAATAGAATGTGGTATCTTATTTAAAAATTGTAACAGATTTACCTAAAAAATGCGTGAGTCTTAGCATACTAATACTGTGATATGGTGCACCAGCTTGGAGAAAGTATTAGAAATTTGGAATGATTACCATCTTAATTTAATTTCCCCAGAATTGTGTAAAGTTGAATTTTCAAACGTGTATATTCCACTGAAAAACAAGATGGAGATCATAAACAAGACTAATACAAGTGGTAAGTTCCTATAACCCCACTGGAATGCTTAAATTCAAGGAAAGTATTGTCATTATTTTTGCATTTAATTATATGCACTTAGACTAAAATTCCCTGCCTGGCTGACAGTGAGTGATTTTTGAAAAACAACTTGAGTGAACATGCATCACTGTGATTTATGGCAGCATAATTTATAATAGCCAAATCTTGGAAATAACCCAGATGCCCACCAACAGAGGAAAACCTGCGCAAAGGAAAAGATAAACTGAAATGGGGATAGAAAGAAAGGTGAGAAAAAAAATATATGTATACATACACAAGACAGTTAAGATAGTTATAGAGCTGGCTTCTCTTAGTTCCTTGAAAAGAATACTTTGTGCTACTATTGTTTAGACAAGATATCATACCTATATCTTGTATTCTAATTAATTAGTAGGACAATATACAATATATCAGCTATCATAACTATTTTACTAACTTATTAAGGAATTTGAAATGCTTCTATTATTGTGACAACTAATGTATCAACCATTGTAACTGTCCCACGAAACTTTTTTATCGCTATCTTTTTTCTCTTAAAAAATAAGTTTTATACACTGTAAAGAAAGATAACTTGAATTGAATGTTGAAAACGCTCCTTTCTGGTTCAGTCCAAAAGGCAGTTTCAAAGAGGTGTTGAGAAATATTTTTTTAAAAAGTGATGCCTTATTTCAGCTAAATTGTGCATATATTTAGATATACTTTCATTAAGTGTCAGAATTCTGCAAAGTAAGATCTCCAGAGGAAAGAAAGCTATAAATATCACATAGATAGGTACCTGTTACTGTGTTTTATTTTTTAAGAGCATCAGATGAATTTGGTGATGGAGTATATTTTGAGAATAGTACCACACTACATGTGGCTTACATGGGTGTGCTTAGCTGATTCTGTCCTGTGCTTAATGTAATCACACCTTCAGGCTTATTGAATCTCCAAATTTGAAACTCAGGATATACAATTTGCTACCTTTTCTGCATATTGTATTAAAAGAATTCGCATTGTGCTTTTATAATTTCATATTTCTGAGATCGAGCTATAAAGTTGCTGAGAAAGCTACATAACTTATCAATTTAGCTGAATACATAAACAAACATTTAATTAATACCAGGTTAGATATTTTAAATGAACCTGTGCAATGATTATAATAATTAAAATATATATCAAATTTATGCTTGTAAGTTATTCTAAATATCAGGTTAATTTACATAGGATGGTTGTTTAAAATTAAATAGATATTTAAGAAATTTAAGAGATTATCATTTTACAACTTTTTTTCTTTGCTTCCTCAAGACACCAAAAATATCTCCAAGTATTAAAAATTATCTTATCTGGTAAAATTGAAAGTGCTGTTTATGAAATGGGCAGTAGAACAATCTCAAAACCTACCCAGCTGTAAATTTGTCAAACAGTGCAGCTAGGGACCTTCTTGAAGAACATGATTGACAGAGACTCAGGGATGTAGACTGCAAGGTTTATACTTCAGCACCGTTGGTTCATGCCTGAATGATTTCCAACTAAGGAGGTCGTGTAAATGCTTCAAAAATAGTGTCTTCAAAACATATGTTGCAACCAGCCTTCAAAGTATCACCCACAATGTTTCAGGGTGGTTGCCTTCATGAAGGCTTTTAATTTTGGTTTCTAATTCGACAAATCTCTTTTAAAATATTGCTACAAATTAGATCGTATTTTAGATATTGAAATGGGGTTGTGGATCCTGTTGCTGATGTTCTGGGACCTTATGATTCAGGAGGGAAGACTAAAGGATCCTTGTATAGTTAATAGAATGCAGCATGAAAGGTGCTACACAATAACCTAAGGCCATAGAAAGCAAGATCAAGCAAATTTCAAGGCAACACAGGTGGAAAGGAAAGGCAGAATGTGAGTGAATCTAGAAAGAATGCTGTTATGGTTTGTGTCAGGGTGTCCCCACCCCCCAAAGCCTCACACAGTTGTGCAGTGGCTTCTAGAGTTTGTGATTAATCCTTGATCCAATGTTGGGATTATGAGTGTGAGTGCTACACATGCCCTGGGGCAGATAGCCTGAAAACAATAGAGGGAGGGGAAAATGCCTTGCTAGTTGTCCTCCCTGCTGTTTCTCCCTTTGCTCTTTGCCATGCACTGCCGCCCTCTGACATGTGCCAGTCTTCCTTGGAGCCAGCTGAGTATAGACAGAGAGTTCCACTAACTGTAACCTAAGCAAAGCATTCTTTCCTTTATTTTGGGTGCCAGGTATATTGTCCCAGCAGTGAGAGAAAGATAACTAAGGCAGATACCAATTCACAGCGTGGGCACTGATTAGAGTTCTAGGTAGAGTGGAAAGCTTGAGCCCTGGCAGTGGTCTTTATTTTTGTTAATGAACAGTCCTTTTTTCATTAAAATGAGGAAAAGTTTTCTGAAGGTTAAATATTGTATATTTATGGATGCTACCATTATTTTTTTTTAATTCAGGAAAATTAAAGTGGCTACTATTCAAAGTTAATTTTGACAGACTATAATTTCCTGTGTTATGGTTGGAAGGCACTGCTGCCTGTACTGTATACTTGGACAACTTCAGCTCAAACTGAGAACCAGGCTTCAGCCATACAGGCAAGAACAGAATAAATGAGGCAGATGTTTTACTGACTTCTGCTCATTTGAATCTGCTCTGTGCAGAAGGAAGATGTTGTTTGCCTCAAATTATTTAAGTACCAGTATTTGTCACTCCTGTAATTCACTTACCACCACCAGTTATGCAATTACTTTAACTGCAAGCCACTTACATCTTAGTCAGTTCTACTGTCTAAAAATACGTCTGTTTTTATTTGAAGAGCTAAGATTAAAGCTCCATAGTTTTGGATTAACATTCCAAAACTATGTTAATTGTACAGTGATAGTGGAATTAATTTTTCTCTTTGATTTTAAGAAAAGTAATCACTCATGCTATGTTTTAAACTTATCATTATCCTTCTATACTACATATAAGAATAAGAACTGGAATTATGGGGCCCAAAAGGTCACACAGCTTACTGAGCATTGACTTGCAACTTTCAGTTAAATGTGTTCTTTTTGGATGATTCCTCAAGATTTATGAGATAATATTTAATCCTCATAAACTACCTCTCTTTGAATTTCCCTATTGTTTGAAACAGTAAGACGGAGGACACAGTATGGTTACTTGAGGAGTTGTGTGTGTAGGGCTCTCAAAACACTAAAATATAATCCTAAAAGAATGCATTGTATCATTCATAGCTCAACAGACAACTTCCAAGTTCATTCACCTAAGAACAAGGTAGGCTGACCCTTTTAGATTTAATTCAAGTGGTGGGTACTCAAGGTTGTGTAAAATATGTATTCAGGAAGAGAGAAGCTGAACAGTTTTCCTTAACAAATATCGGGGCAATACTTTGATGTCCACTAGAGTCACAAAATACTGCAATGACTCAAGGATGAGGAGCCTAGGCTTCTCTCTCATTTTGGGTCATTTTCCAGGACCGATGGACTGTGCCATACACCTGTATTTCTGCTCATCTCACCAGCTGCCCATTTTTTTTTCCCTACCATGCATGTGCATATTTATGATCTTTGAGAGTTGGGTCCACACTGAGTAGGTGCGGCTTACCAATGCAAAGACTGATGATACGGAACTTAATTCTATGTCTGCAGTTGTCTGTCATGTGTTTTCTTTTGATTACTATAAAACTCATGCTTTTTCTTTCCTAACATGACCTTTCCACACTATGGTCACTCTCTTTTATGCTTTCTCTTCATTCTCCTTTGTAATAATATTAATCACCATTATTGGGGGTCTTTGATTTATAAAAGTTTACAGCCTAGCGAATGACTAGGTAGTGACAAGAGGTGCATATAAGGGATACATGAATAAATAAGAGAAATATAGTTCTTTCAAAGTGAATACAGAACAAAGTACTGAAGGAGAGAGAGAAGAGTGTGCAAGTAACTGTAGGGACTGTGTAGTTATGTATGTTGGTGTGAGAATGGAGTAGAAAAGGCCTTCTGGTATTGCTACAGGACACTTGAGAAAGGGTTTTGAAGAATAGGTATTCGCCAGACAAATAATAAATATGTATGAATGCAGACATGAAGCCTTTCAACAGCATAGTGAGTAGAGAAAATTTATAGCAATTCAGTATTAGTGGAGCAACAAGGATCAGTAGGAAACAATAATAGCTAAGAGTACAGGACTCTGGTACATGAAAACCTTGCAAACAGGCTTAACAATTTTTTTCCACAATATCATAGGAAGTTTGTAAAGATACAGATTCTTGGATCCAACCTCCATATAACAGTGCATGGATCTCATACATGCACACTTTTAGAACTGAGATTGTTTTAAGATGGAAATATTTCTCACATGGATTTTTGTCATGGTAACTGGGGTGAAGGGACAATCTGAGAGTCATGGAGACAACATAACATTCTATTTTTGCAAGAAGCAGTATTGTAACAGCAAGCAGAGACACTAAAGATTTGGAGGCAGATTTATGCACAGTGATGGGCACTCATCGGGATCATGCCCAAAATGTCAGGCCCTGATTTCTGGTGGCCTAGGGCTTATATTAGATAAACAAAAAAGAGTACAGAGGCAGGATGGCTTGCCAAATATCAACTGGTTTTCACAATGTATAAATGTATAAATTATAGCCACCAGCCATGCGTCACCATCACCAGCACTCTCTAAGAGACAGGAGCAACTAGAACTGGAACGGGAACTGTTACCTGGGAAAGTGACAAGCTGGGGGGGTGGATTTTCTGTTATAATATTACAGAATTTATATTGAACTTTCTATTTCTGAGTAATGGATAGAACAAGACAGTGTCTCTGACACGGTGGGGTAGTTGATATGTAGCTCTATGCATGAAGAAAACAAAGGTCCAATTATGAGAAGTGGTTGTGACATTAGGATAGAGGTGTTCTGACAGTGAGACACTCTCCAAGATGTTCCAGTGTTGTTCACATTCCCCTATTTTAGGTCCAGTTTTGTTTGCAGTGACTGAGTGTGCAGCTGGAGTTGGCGGTCACAGGTGCTGGATGAGAGGTCAGAGAAAATGGAAGCCAGGCAGGATTTTCTAGGGCTGGAGGAAAGTGTTGTTAAGCAGGGGTAGAGGAACAGCTGTGGAACTGTGGTTTAACAGTATGAAATTTTCAACTGTTTCCAACCATGAAAGATTCATTCTTCCAGAAGAAGGAAGTTTTAAAGCACATACACTCATCAAATCACTTTGGCATGTTTTAGTCATCGTGTTCAACATGCACAACTGAGTTTATGCCAGTAATGACAACATAGATGCCAAGTCCAGCACAGAAAGCCATTAAATTGTGTGAAAGAGGGGAGGATGGAAAAAGATTAGGACATATTTATTCTTAGCTTCAATGTCTGTTTCCACCAATTGTACTTTTCATAGATGGCTCCACAATTATTATTATTATTTATTATTATTATTATTATTATTATTATTATTATTATTATTATTATTATTTGTTTTGTACAAGGGATCAGACAGGACCTTGCACTTGCCAAGCAGGCACTTATGCTACTGAGCTATATCCCCAGCCCTACAATAAAATCTTTGACATGCGTATTTTCTCTCTGAGTTAGAGAAATTATGTAGTAATCACTGGTTAATAGAAACAGTTTCTCACTAAAACTTTTTGTGTCAAGTTTTAACATTTTATTGTTTTACGTGTAATTATTGCCATAGTTCCCGAGAAAAGGTATTCATCATATCTTTCTGCTATAGCCAATTATTGTATTTTGTTTTGACATATTCACTTTTTGTCTTGTCTGAATGTTAGTATATGTGCAGTCTAGCTTAATAGCTTAATAGTTAAATGCACTCACCATCTGAATTTTCCTTCTAGATTAGTTCACCTTTCTTGCTGTAATAAAATCACATAAATTAAGAATCATAAATAATGGAGATTTATTTTCTCACAGTTGTAGGGGCAAGAAGGCTGAGATCAACAGCTTGCTACATTTATTTTCTTCCAAGACCTCTACTTGGCTTGCAGATTACCATGCACGATCTGTCAGTGATCTCATATGGTCATGCCTTGTCCCCATTTCTAAATTTCACCTATTTACAATGACACCAATCAGAGTAGATGAAAGTCTACCCTTAAGATCTGATTTGAGCTGATTTCCATTTTCTAAGACCCTACCTTCAAGTGTGGTTACATTGTGAGGTAGGAGGACCTAGGACATCAACATAAAAGTTTGCAGAAACATTCAGCAGAGTATACCTTCTCTCTCTCTCTCTCTCTCTCTCTCTCTCTCTCTCTCTCTCTCTCTCTCTCTCTCTCTGTCTCTGTCTCTCTTTCTCCTTCCTTCTTTTTCAGTATTCTGTATTTCTGTATTTCTTTTAAACTGACATTCCTTTAAACATCTGAAACACTTTTTGCTCTTGTTGCTGCCTTGTAGACAACATGTTCTGATGGGCACAGAGGACCTTTCAAGCTGAAGCACTGGATGTGCTTAACGTGCTCTCCATTTCAGGAACTGCCATTGCTGCTACTGATCTGGATAATGCTTCACTGAGCATCTTTGTGCATATGTATTTTTGCTTCTTCTCACTTATTTCCTTAGGATAAATGCCCAAGAGTGGTATTACTGGGTTATTTTTATGACTCTTGATACATTTTTGTCGCATTACTTTTTAAGTGGGTTATGCCTATGTAAAAATTCCAGCAGTATATGAGTGTATAACTTCTTTACAATACTGACATTTGTTGTTATTGCTAAAATTCATTAGTTTAATTGGTGCAGAATATTACACTATTGTAGATTTAATTTGCATTACTACTGATGTTGTAAACTATTATTTTTTCCATAAATTAGCATGGTTCATACAAAAATACGTACAAAAAATCATCATCCAAACATCAATTTCAGGATCAAACTAATTCAAGTTAGTTTATCCGTTAACAAACTTACGCCAGGGTACTTTTGATGAACCCCAGCTCTGTAGCAGGTGTTGTGCTACAAATGAAAGATTCAAAGGCAGCTAGAATTCTTGGTGTAAAATAGGAGGGGTTGGGAAGCAGATCAAGATGTGGATGGAGAAGAGGGAGGAAAGGGGAAGGGGATGAAGAAAACAGTGAGATATGCTCTGCATATATAACCAGCTCCCCGCAATGAATATAATCATTATATAATGCAAGATAAAATGTTAAAGCAAGGGCCAAACAAATAGCTCAGCAGATTAAAGCTCCTGCAAATAGGCGCAGGGCTCAGGGGTTTGATTCCCAGGCCTGCCATGCCAGCCCCAACCCCAGGGCACACTGAGACAGCAATTGAGACTGGGCATGGTTGTGCATGCCTGTAAACCCAGCTCTTGGGAGGCTGTAAACAGGTGGATCACTATGAGTCCAATCTAATAGTGAGACCCTGAACACCCTGTAGACCCTTCCCTAAAATACAAAAATATGTGAAAAAAGAGTAGGCAGTGCAGTGCATGTTGACTCCATCATTGAAAAGTTTCCACAAAAAAATAGGTTTAATAGGTGTCCAGTAATGATATGATGCAGTTAACTTAAAACTGATCAGACTACAGTGTCAGAATTGTACATGATGTTTGAAAGGGATATTTGAGACCAGTAAAACATTAAGTAATCCAGAAGGCAAAAAATAATCAATAGTAAAAGCCTTGGTGTCTGGGAGATGGCTCAGTAGAATAAACACTTCCCTAGCAAGTGCAAGGGCCTGAGTTCAATCCTCAGTTCTGCCAAAAAAATAGTAAAAGCCTTGGAATCCACTGTCTTCTCTACACCTAAATGAACAATAGGAGAAAGCAGTACTGGAATAGTTGGAACTTCAGAAGACTGGCTGTTACCTAGGATCTTGAAATATGGTCATTGCCAATAGTGTTCCTTGACAACTCTCCAATATTTCATCAGAAAATTGTCACAGGCATGGAACCCAATGGAAAGTGTAATATGGATGGCTCTGTGAACAGTCCAATGAGTCAGGATACCAGAGCTTAAAACAGAGCACAGAAAGACAGAGAATGGATCCAGAGGAGTAAGTGGAAAATATCCAACTCATGCTCTTCCCCACCTCTGGGGGAAAAAAGTAAAACTATTCCACATCCAAATAACTGATCTGGAAACACCTGCTCAGAAAATGACCTACAGCAACTTCCCTGGAATGCATAATGTTATGTCACTTGGGGCAGATTTTGTTAATTGTGCAAGTTCCCAGGAAAATTGCTGCTGAAATAATGCTCAAATTTGGCGAGTAGAGAATTGACCAGAGGGAAAAATCTAATCACAGCCCATCAGGACTCAGGTGGACATTTTGACAATATTATGTCAAGTTGGGATGATTCGTATCTTCCAATTAGAAAGTGACAGTCTCATTCAGGCTACCTCTTCAAAAGTCATACCATGAGGTGCACACCCAAAGTGATAGTGATAAGAGATGGGGGTAGGGAGTTCAGTCAGAAAGGAAAACCCTTCATGAGTAGGACAAGCAACTTTGTTAAAGAATCGTGAAGGAGCTTGCTGGCCTCTTCTGCCACATACATATACAGTGGGTAGGTGGCTGCTGTAACAGCTATGCCCTCACATGCTGGGAAATCTAAAACAGATTCATCATGGATTACCCAACCTTCAGGATTGTGAGCAGTTTCTGATGGGAAAGAGTCTAATCTAGTTACAAGTGTCTAGTGATAGTATTTTTTATTGGAACAGGCATTTCATTTAAGAGGCAATCAGTGCTATCTGGTTCAACAGATAGTCCAACAACGCTTTGATTAGCAGCGGCCTGTAGCCACAGGCATTTTCCTCAGAAGAGAACAGTGAGGATGGTGAAACTGTTGCAAAGTACAAAGACATAAATACAAAAATCATAAAACCTTCTTATCTGAAACAACTTTCTCCCAGACTCACACTAGGCAAGAGTTGCTTCTTCTTCCAAAACATTCTTGACGTTTATTTGAGGTTCCATTTATGTACATTTTTATATACATGCTTAGGTGGCTAAAATTTAATTTAATGTATAAACAGACCTGTAAAATCATTGCCATAATCAAGATATGAACATTTACACCGATTTTAAATATTTTCTTTGTTATCATTTGGAGGGATAGATGACAAATAAACTTCCCTCAAAGAGACTTACATCTAATGTCAGAAATGTTACAAACATACTTCAGATGAGCAAGGAGAAATGAAATAAAGACTTGGTATACTACTGAATGATTCACCAGGCCTTTCTGTTACAGATTTCACGTTCATGAAATAGTCTTGATCTTCTTTTTGGATCTCATGCCCATTCCCACTGCTGGATCAACAAGCATAGCCAAATGATCAGGATTCCAAGATATAAATATGGCCACTAGTAGCCTATCAACTGGGGCATACTGAGGCATTCTTACATGAAGTAAAAATGTAAGCTGGATTGCCTCTCCAAGAGGTGATTTCTATAAGAATGGACAAATTAAAGAGACTTGTGGAACCGGGGATTAGACTCAGGCCCTTGTGCTTGCCAGGGTAGTGCTTATTCTACTGAGCTATCTCCCCAACTCCAACTGTGGGACTTCTGTTGGGCAGGAGTTCCAAGCATTAGTAATTTACCTTTTCCTAGGAACATACAAACTTGGTGTCTTATCACCAATTGACCTCCCTAAATTAACTGACCTTAATTTCTTATTACGCTTTCTAAATTGTCTACTTCAGAGATAATGCCACCAAATTTGCATGTCTATTGGATTCTAAACCTTAGCAAAACATACACATATACAAAGAACCTCTTTCTTTGGGGTTCTCTGTATATCCAATTTTTTGTGCATGTACTTTTTTTCTTTTAATGGTTTGTTAGTACATATGCATAGTTTACATTTTGGGGAGATGTTGGTACATACGTATAATATACCTTAATTCTTTTTTTAAATATGTTGTTGAGAAACAAATAGCAGAGAGACAGCTTCAAAACTGATAATTAATAAATTGCATATTGTTATCTTCTTAGTGGTTATTCATAGTACAAGATGCACACATGATATCCTGTCCATAGACAATATTAATACAAATCTTTCTATTCATTGAATTAAGAGAAAGTAGCTGTATATCTATCCTACTTTATATCCCCTTTTTTTTGTTTAGCTTTGTCAGAGATGGGTATTCCATTGCCATTTCAATACTGTAGGTGCATGAACTCAGCAAAATAATACAACATAGTACAGTAGTCCACACTAGTAGTAGGTTATCCATAGGTCTGGCAATGTCAAAAGTTGTTGACTTGAGCCTTTTACAGCTCAGCCCATTACAATGGCTTTACTTTTTTTTTTTTTTTTTTTTTTTTTTTGTAACTGGGGATTGAACTCAGGCCCAAGCGCTTATTCCACTGAGCCAACTCCCTGGCCGGCTGTACTTTTTATAATTTGTTTCTATACTTTTCTGCTGGATGGTTAAGACCAAGATAAATCAATATCTATATAATAAGAAATGTGTATTTTAAAAAAAAAATTATTGGTTCACAATTGTGGATGTGACATAATAATTCTGTAGGTGCAAGATAAGTTGTCATCAGTCTGTAGTAATTCCTAGGAACAGGAAGAGAGAAAGCACGTTTTGGGTCTCTTATTTTTGTCCTTAAATTAGATTAAAGAAGAAAAAATATAGATGCTAAAATGGCATGAATTATACATTTTTTAAGTTTGGAAATTATGTGAATTGATGCCACCTTATTTATGATTTTTAAAGGCATGAAATGTTTCTAAAAAGAGAGCAGAGATGATTTTTTCTCCTTTTCAGTAAAACACCACAACACAATCAGTTTTACTTACATCCATCAGGAAAACTGTTATTTAGTCATAGGAAGGGGTTTTGTTTGTTGTGATAGATTTCTAGGCTGGATAATTAAGGATTTTTTATGTGGGACATCTGTTTTTTGTAGAGCTCTAGAAAAAGGCAAATAACCACTGATCCTTGATAGCTTACACACTTTACCAAAGCTTAGCAAATTAGGCAATCTTTCAAACTTGGTACAATGCTTCAATTCTAGTATTCCTCTGATGGCTTCTGAATGTTCCTCTGTTGGTAGTGAGAATCACACAAAACCTTCACTGAAAAGAGGTACCTCATAGGCTATTTCCCCAGATCCTTTGCAGCTTTGTTGTCTCTCAATTCAACTAAATATAGACTCAATGATTATTACTTGTGTACACCATATATGCATACTACATAACATTAGAGACATTTTAATATATTTTATGTAATTTACTGGGCTTAACTAATGCAGAATTTTAAGTAATAATAGCAATTTTTCGAGCTTTCTGCCCTAGTGACTATAGTAATTATTAGTTGCAAGGAAGAAATTGTAGCAGTACAGATACTGACCTAATAGTGACTTATAGATCTTTGCAGAAACAGTCCATAAAGACTCTCTTTTGCTTACTCACAAAGTCATAAAAAGATACAAGGACAGAAATTTGAGTGCAAAGAAATTTGAATTATGCCCTGTGGTCTGGCCAATAGCTGTCAGTGGACCTGGGTTTTGGGTATGTATAGTAATTCCCAAAATCAAAAGACATGGTGACATTAAGATGTTTGGTCAAAATGGAATCCCCATCTCTGAGAAAACTAAACAAAAAAGGGGATATAAATGAAGGACCATTTTGTATCTGTATATACAAAACAGGTAAGATAGATACACAGCTATTTTCTCTTAATTCAATGGGTAGAAAGATTTATACTAATAGTGTGTGTAGACAGGATATCATGTCTGCATCTTTTACTATGAATAACCACTAAGAAGACAACAATATGCAATATATTAATTATTGTAACTGTCCTACTAATCAGTTTTGAAGCTATCTCGTTACTATTGTTTCTCAATAAAATTATTTTTTAAAAACATGTTTGTTCAAGCAGTGCTGATAAGGCTTCTTCTCTGCCCCCTTCAAATGCCTTTCAAATGACCTTATCAATGTATGAGAATCAAGTGTTTAGCCTCTGAAACACTATCTTCTGGGTTTCTGAAGGGCTTGGTGGGCCTTGCACATCTTAATGATCATGTCCCACATCACAGGTAAAGGGAAATGGTAATCCTTGGCAAAGTGCTCTGAAAGGAGACCACCAGAAAGCCATTGTGAAAATGGAACTTGGTACAATTTGGTTAGATTGTAGTGTCCTAAAGGACAGAGACACTTATAATCTTTCCCACCCAGCAGATTATGAGGAAGCAACATCACACTTACATTGTAGTCTAAATTAAGCCTAACTCATGGGATGAGGTCCTGGGTAACAGAAATGCAGTAGTGCTTTTCAGAGGCAGGTAGTGTCAGATCACTCAACCCAAAGTTACTGCTTCTGTGTGACGTAGTGGGCTGAAGTTAGAGTCCCAGTATGGAGGAATATAATGTTCTTGTCCTAGAAGGCCTCACAGACTTGACACAGTGAAGTCAAGATGATGGTAGAAATGGAATACCCATCTCTGACAAAACTAAAAAAAGGGGGATACAAAGGAAGAGCCATTTTGTATCTGCATATTCAAAGTAGTTAGGATAGACATACAGCTACTTTCTCTTAATTCAATAAGAAGAAAGATTTGTACTAATACTGTTTGTGGACAGGATATCATGCCTGCATCTTGTACTATGAATAACCACTAGGAAGACAACAATATGCAATGTATTAGTTATTATAACTGTCCTACTAATCAGGATTACTAGGGGAGCACAGCAGCTACTGACTAGGTCATGAGCCATTAAAATGCAGTTGGTTAATTTCTGTGGGATGAGAAACAGGAAGTGCCAAGTGTAGAGAAGAAGGCACTTCCCCAGGGCTGGACAGGATGAATCAGGTGGGAACAGATGTGGAAATATTGGCTCCTTTTTATGCTCCATGGCACAAGCCCTCTGTGATACAATGACTAAGAATTATTACATGCCTTTTAATTTTCTTTAATGTTCAATTCTTTTTTACATTTAAGTTAAACTATTTCTTACAATGCACCATTGCCAAGAAGGAAAAAAAAAGTCAAATACCTCAAACTCTTTCTTCAATAGGTAATTTTCTACATGAATGAGATGGTGTCAAATGGAACACAATTGTTCACTCAAAAAAATTACATGTTAATGCCTCCAGGAGAATTCATGAAAGAATTCACTAGAGAATACTTTGAAAATAGTCCACCAAGGCCCACTGAGCTGCCCTTCCCAAGGCAAAGGACAGGTAATTTGCTGTGACTAATTGGAAAACATAAAGAACATTAATATGAAAAATGAAAGCAAAATCCATGATATAACAGACAGTGAAACCATTCACATAATAGATTACTCTTCAAGGTAAGATGTTCTTTTCTATACTTTAGGAAACTTTTTCTTTTGGTCCAGTCTGTTTTAAAGACTTGCTAAAGTCATGTCAGTTGAAAGGTCATGAGTTCAACTCTTCATCCTGGGGTTTCAGGTGGTGCTTCTAGAATTCTCACAATTTGGAAAAAGAAGGCCAGTGAGGTACAGATACCTCAGCAGATTAAACTGCCTGCTGAGGCAGACGCAGGGACCAGGGTTTGATCCCTGGCAAATCATGCCGGCCCTGCCCCCAGAACATGCTGAAATGGTAAATGAGACTGACCGTGGTGATGTGTGCCTGTCATCTCAGCGCTTAGTAGGCTGCAAACAGGAGAATGACTACAAGTCCAATCTACATAGTGAGACCCTGCACACGCTGTACTACATACATTGAAAATGATAATAAAAATAAATTTGGAAAAAGAATTTCAAAGGAATGTAGCCAAAGACATTCAAGCTGCCATAGCTTCCATACCAACATCTTGAGACTTGTGTTAAAAAATGATTACAATATCAGCAGTTATTGATATCGGTGGAAATCAGGTTCAGTTTCTACTTCCCAGGGATATTACCTGTGGACAAGTCATTTACTTCCATAGGATTTTCAGTTTCTTCATCAGTAAAAATTGAAATAATAAGGCTGTTACTTCTTGTAATGTTACAAAAACCAAATGGAAGAGCTTTAGTGAAAGCACATTGAAATGAGAAACAAAGATGAAAGTTACTATTTGGATAAACCTAAATAAATACATTGTTATGTTAGATCATATTAGTCTATCCAAAAGATGGACTTCTTCCTCTTTAGTTCAAAATAGAACAGAGTTAATGAGATCACTTTACACAATCTGGCTTCAATCTCCAGAATATGGGCAGTTTCACAGAAGTGAAAAGCTATCTACTACATAGGCATGTGAAATGTTCATTTCTACCTCCTTCCCATGGCTTTGAGTAGCAAAACAGAGACATGTATATGGAGAAAAACTGCCTTTCTTTCATTTTTCAAAATATTTTCTTTGTAAAATTATTTTTAAATCTTAAATTTATTCATTTATTTCTTTGTTACAGGTTCTTGCTAAGCAGCTTGGACTTGTAGTGATCCTCCTGTCTCAGCCTCCCCAGCACTGAGGTTGCAGGTGTGAGCCACCACACCCAGTTTCAGTGGGTGGCTTGGTGAGCCCAAGGCAGGACAGCACAGCACACAGTATCATAGATCAAACATGGGTCCCTGTGCTTGCCAGGTAAGAGCTTTGACCACCGAGCTACCTCCACAGATTGAACTATTGAACAAGACATTAAGGCCAGTGTTTTTAATTCACTCTGCACAACTATGCAGGGCCAATCTGGAGCATGTTATGAGTAGAGAATTGCTGGCAGAAAACGTAAGTTTAGATCTTGGCTTTGCTATTCAATATCTTTGTGATCTGAAATCCATTTCTAAAACTCTCTGGGCCATAACAAATAGTGATACTACTTAACTCATTTAGGGGTGTTGCTATGATTGGGGAAAAAGAAAATATATAGACATGAGATTCGTGTTAAAAGATTATTACAATATCAGCAGTTGTATGTATATATATATATATATATATATATATATATATATATATATATATATATATATATATATATATATATGGAGAGAGAGAGAGAGAGATCCAAAAGCCAAATGGAGGAGCTCTAGTGAAAGCATATTGAAATGCCAAAGAATAAACCTAAATAAATACATTATTACATTTGTTTTCTCTCTGAGCCCTTCAGGGTCAACAACGATTAACTATTTTTTGTAATTATCCATTGATAACAAGGAGGCAAGTGACACTATGAGGTTGTTTAAAGTGAGAACCATCATACAATGCTATCGACTTAATGTAGCGGAGCTTCCAGGGGCAACAGAAACTGCTTCAAAGTCCAGCTATAGCAGTGTCACTCATTTCAAATCACAACTCCACTAGCTCTGTGTGACCTGAGATAAATCAATTACACTTCACTTTGAACACTGGAGATCAAATTAATTGCTATTTCACAGGGTTTTTTGAAGGCTCAATGATGTGATGCATGTGAGATGGAGAGGAGGATTGTCCCAGTCAAGAGTGAATAATTGCTGTCCTAGGTGCCTCCCTTCCTGTCACCTGCCTTCATCCCCAGAAGAACTGTGAAATCCTAGACAGCAGACAGACCTCTTCAGCTGAGTCCACTGGGCTTCAGTTAGTGCAAATGTGCAGGAAAAACTCATGCTCTTTTGCATTGTCTTTAAGGTAAGATCTGCTCAGAAGTCGAAGGTGTCGCACATATGACTAATGCATTAAAGGTGTCAAAGCAATGCAGTGGGGAGAAAGATGATATTTTCTACAAATTGTGCTGGGTTGGATGATTGCAATACAGGAATAAGTGAGTATTAACTTTTATCTTGTGCCATACACAAAAATCAGCTCCAATGTCCACAGAAATTGATTGCAAGCAGGTCTAAATGAAGAAAAAAAAAAAAAAAAGCCCTCAGAATCTGCAGCATCTAGAAGAAAGCAGAGAAAAATCTTCATGACTTTGTGCCATACAATTTTTGCAAATATAAAACAGTAAGAAACAAATGGTTTCGATGCTCAATTTGATGTTTTCAATGCTACAAACCCAGTCTACGGCCATACCACCCTGAAACAGCCCGATCTTGTCAATGCTACAAACCCTTCCTTTATGAAAGCTAGTGTTAATGAAAAGAGAAGGACCAGACTGGCAGGAAGCACATTATTCATAGCATTTATATGAGGGTTCTTCCAATCCCAAGCACATAAATATATCTTTACAGTTCATTAGTACACAGCAAGAAAGTCATAAAATTGGACAAAGGGTATGAACCAAGATTTCACAAAATAAGAAATGAAAAGTGCACTCTCCAGGATAAAATGAAGAGGGGCATTGTCCAGGCTTCATAACTCGCTACCAGGTAGGCTGGTGATGGAGGATCCGGACAGCGAGGGGGGTACCTCTCCTTCTTCTCACCATCTTTTCCTCTCTATGCCTCAGTATTCCCTTTTCCTTATCTTATACTCCCATGGTAAAAAGGCTATGAAGGATTCAAATGTAGTGGCCTTTCTTTGTCTTGGGATTACACAGCTGGTCCTAGGCAGAAGCAGAAGCTAGTACAAACTGACAAAGGAGGGAGTTGGGATATGGTGGCTTGGGGCTGGTTTCCTTTGTTCCCATGTTTGCATCATGTGGAGCTTGAAAGCTTTAAGCCAAGTGGAAGCAGAGCTACCTTTATATTTGAGACTTGTCTTCAAAGTGTATGTGCAGTATCACCTTTTAGAAGTAGTGGATGGTTTTGTTCATCTTTAAGTTTTTAAGTTATACCATGACATATTGGACAAAAAATGGCTAATCAGCATTGACATTTGGCTACAAGAATCGAGGCATACACTGGTATCACTGAGATTTATACTTTCAAGGTAATATGCAGAGGTATTTGGAAAGTTTTGTGACAGATACTCCTCTTGTGAGTCTAAAAAAAATACATTTCCCAGCAACTGTCTAGAATCATCTGCCACTAACTAGTTTTGGGAACTTAGGCAGTCACATCCCTCTGGAATTCTGTTTCCACACGAGTAAAGCTCAACATTGAACTAGTTGATCTCTGCGGGTGATTTAGCTTTGGCATTTTTTTACATTCTCTAGTTCCATGAGTCTAAGTCTGCCTTAACAATGAAGTGCTGCCAAGATATATTTAAATATATTTTTGTTGTCGATTTGCAGTCTCTGGTATCCCTGTGCCTTGTGTATAGCTTCCTCACACTTCTTTGTTGGTTTAAGCTTGAAGTGCTATGCCTTGTGCATAATTTGCCTGCCAACCATCATTCTGTTCCCTACAGATGGTGTCATGTTTGAAAGGTGAAGGCAAAAGTATTCATTGCAGGAGCTGAACCACTGATCCATCCCTTTCTTTCACTAAAGCTACACATTTCTCCTGTTTCCCATCCTCTGCCCTTCTTCCGGTTATTTTCACTGCTACATTTGGGTTTTATGATTTCATCTGCAATTGCAGGCACAGATGTTTTTCTCACTCAATTGTATGGTTAATGGTAAAATGGATTTTTCGAGCAGATGCTCGCATGTGGGTGCTATCCTTTTCTCTCCTGACACATTTTCTACACAAACAGCAGATTGCATGTCTGGTATGCTTTGAGCCTAGCAAGAGAAGAATTCAAGCTGAATAACATTGGGCTGATTTTCAAGCTTCTAAAAAAATAATGCAGCCACTAAACCTGACAAACTCCTCACAGCATCCCTGCAGCCCAAATTCAGAGCTGCATTTCCAGCCTTTCCCAGCTTTACTTGAGCAGGCTGAGAGGAAACACTTATTTGAAAGGTTTCCATGGATGGGAAACAATAACATCAGATTCAATTTTTAAAAAGCTGGAGCCAAAATTTACAACATTCTGGGTTCAGAGAACTGAGACATCTGTTCGTACATCTGTGAAATGAAGTAGTAATACAAAGCTGGTGGAGGTCATTGAGATGACTGTCAAGTAGCAGAGGTCCCTGCCTTAAGTCTAACCCATGTCCACCACTGGACATATAGGGCTAATTAAACCTGACTGTCAAGAAGTCGATTTGCATGAGGAAATGAAAAGCCTCTAGGAAATGAGGTAAAATTATGCAAAGATTAGAAGTGTGGGCTGCAGTTTAGGATTTCTTAACCTTGAAAACTAGAATTTGTGGCTTGATGATTGCTTACTATGAATGGCTGTCCTGTGCAGTGTAGGATGTTTAGTAATGTCCCTGGCCTCAACCCACTAGATGTCAGTAGTACACCCCCTCTAGTTCTAACAAGGAAAAATGTCTCCAGGTTTTCTCAGAGGTGTTTATAGGCAAGAGTGCTTAGAGGCAAGAGGCACCAGTCAGGAATGACTGGTGTTGGCAAACTGCTACCATAGAGGCACTAAATCTCATCTTTAAAAATTCCATCTCTACTCCCTACACACAAAGTCATGCAGTTAGTAACTATTTCAGTATGCTTATCCATAAAGTGGGCATCTATAACTACTTTGCAAAATTCAAAGAAGACTAAAATGAGAGGTGTGTAACACCTTTAGTACGAAGTAATATGCTACCTTTATAGCAAAATATGGATTTGCTTACTCCTTCCCCCTTATCTAAAATACACACTCTCTCGGGTTGGCCAGATAGCTCAGCATATTAAAACACCTGCTCAGGCGGATGCAGGGACTGGGATTCAATCCCTGGCTTGCCTTGCTGGCCTCATCCCCAGGCCACACTGGGACAGTGATGGAGACTGGGCCTGATGGTGCACGCTTGTGATCTCAGCACTTGGGAGGCTGAAAACAGGAGGATCACTACGAGTCCAATCTATAAAGTGAGACCCTGTACTAAATCCACAAAAATAAATAAATAAAATGCACACTCTCAATGGCATCCCTTGGTCTCACTAACTCTAACTTAGTCTTTAGATCTCATCTCATGTGCCATCTTTGCCAGGAACTCTGCTTTGATACCACAGACTGTAATCATAAGCTGAGAAACTCATGGCATATATTTTGTGTATATCATTATTTTTGTGTATATTATGCACTAAAACACTTCTGTTTAGTATTTTACTAATATATACTTGATGACTTACATGTAAGCTTGGAAACTGCAGGTGCTGTGCCTATATGTTTCATCACTACATTGTCAAAAGTGAGGACAGTGGCTGGAAAAATATATATATATCCAGCAATACATTATTACAGGTAATGAAGAAGGAAGAAATGAATAGCTGTTATACTGATACCAAAGCCAGAGAAAGACACAACTAAAAAAGAGAACTACAGGCCAATCTGCCTCATGAATTTAGATGCAAAAATCCTGAATAAAATCATAGCAAATAGAATACAGCAAATCTTCAAGAAGATTATACAGCATGACCAGGTAGGATTCATCCCAGGGATGTAAGGATGGTTCAATATACACAAATCTATAAATGTAGTACTATATATCGATAGATCCAAATCTAAACACTACATCATCATCTCAATTGATGCAGAAAAGGCTTTTGACAAAGTCCAACATTCATTCATGTCCAAAGTCCTACAGAAAATTGGAATAGAAGGCTGCTACTTCAATCTGATGAAGCCATTGGGTTGTGATAAATGGGGAAAAATTGAAATATTTTACTCTCAGATCTGGTACAAGACAAGGGTGTGCCTATCACCACTTCTATTCAAAATAGTTCTGGAATCATTAGCTAGAACTGTTAGGCAACAGAGAGAAATAAAATGAGTAAGAGTAGGTAAAGAAGAAGTTAAACTACCATTATTTGAAGATGACATGATACTTTACTTGGAAGATCAAACATTGGCACCAAGAAGGTACTGGAATTCATACACAAATTCAGTAGAATAGCAGGATACAAAGTCAATACCCAAGCGTCAATAGCATTCCTCTACACAGATAACAAACACACTGAGAGGCAAATTAGAGAGACAATACCTTTTACAGTAGCACCACAGAAAATGAAATACTTAGGAATTAACCTAACTAAAGAAGTCAAAGATCTATTCAGTGAAAATTACAGTTCTCTGAAAAATCAGAATGTAGAGTATTTCAGAAAATGAAAATTATTCCCTGCTCCTGGATAGGAAGAACCAACATTGTAAAGATGGTTATACTCCCAAAATTGTTATGCAGGTTTAATGCAATCCATATCAAAATTTCACCAACATATCTCCCAGACCTAGAGAAATCATTCCTAAAATTTATTTGGAAACAGTTAAAAATATCAGTATGATTTAATTTCCCTAAAGTAGAAATTTAGACTACTAACCTTAGCCCACTAAAACAACTGTAAAGAAGTGGTCTTAGGTAAAATATGTCACAAAAACTCTTCTGCCCAGTAACTCCAGTCAGTTTTGAGGGGGTTTAGTAAGTCCAATAAATGGCTCCCTTTCTTACCATCTGAGTTTGGAATTAGTACAATGAGACAGATGGAGATAAAGTAGTACCTTTATTCCTGAAAATTGCTGGATAATATGTTTTTGGAGCATAGCAAAAATGAATTAGATACCTTGAACTAGGAATGCATAGCACTGAATACAGACAGCACACTCACTCCAACTTTACATACTCTTGGTTTGTGGAATTAAGACTATGTGTTTCATCATCCTGTGCTTGTACCAAAGGAAGACAGAATAAATACTCAAGTCTGGGAAGACTTGCCTCCTCCTAAGGAGAAAAGCCAGGAATATTACTCCAGTATAAATTCATCATTTTGGGAACACAATTCCAAAGGGAAAGAACTCCATTCCTGCCAAAAAGTTGAATTCTGGATCCAAAGAAAATAGAGACCTGGCAGTAAATGTCATTTAAAAGTGACTTGGTGTAGTACTAAAGGACCCGTAATATACATGATATCAATTTTATAGCTCTGGAAATTTCCTCATGGTATCAAAAAGTGCAGAAGTAATTTCTCAAATTCTTCCAGAGAACACTGCAAATTTAGCCTCTTGAAGATTGCATGGCTTGAACTCAGTAAGAGTTTCTGGGGAAGATGGTAGCTCCTTTGGAAATGGTAGTGCAGCCTAAGGATATAATGCATTGTTCTGCAGGACCCCCAGATCAGGATAAGAGGGTATGCCTAGACGTCCATTTGTATCACTTGATAGAGGACCTATACAACTGAGGGAAATTTATGTGCAAGTGAAAGAGATTTATAAACTTTAACTTCACTCAAACTTAAACGATACTAATTTTTTCACTTCCACTGTTTTTTGTTTTGTTGCATTTTAACCAATTGTTTTTTCAGTATCTTAAATGTTCACAATATTTTGGAGCCTGTATTCACTGTAGTGGCTACTTTTTAACACCAGGAGAGTTCATAATGTGGCATGGGGACAAAATAGATTGATCTGTTCCAATATCTCTGCGAAGAACCTTACTATTTCTGTACATTTGAATACACTAGAATGTTCATTAATTCATCATTGCTTATACGTTGCTTTACTATTTAGTACGTAGAAGGCTGGCTTTCCTCAAATGTAAATTAGAAATACTAGCAATGTCTCCTTCAATTCATTAATTGATGAATACATACATGACAGTGTTAAGAATACTTGAATTTTGTTTATACTTCATCAAATTTTCACTATATTTATAAATATTTCATTATACATGATCTTTCACTAGAATAGAAACTTTTTTAAGGAAAAATTTGATCTTATAATTTCTGCATCTCCAAAGCCTAGCTGAGTAAGGCTAGGCCAATAATTGTTGATGGGATTAATTATGCAGACTCAGGAAGTACAATATGCCATATTTCCAGACATATATTTGTTATTTACAATTTTTCTTTATTACTCAAATGTGTAATTGCATTGTTTTTATGTAGTTAGTACAGGGTCTACAGAGACCCACTATGTAGATCAGACTCGTAGTGATCCTCCTACTTTCTGCCTCCCAGGAGCTAGGATTCCAGGCACACCCACCACATCCAGTCTCAA
Organism: Ctenomys sociabilis; assembly: GCA_004027165.1. Classification (NCBI taxonomy): domain Eukaryota; kingdom Metazoa; phylum Chordata; class Mammalia; order Rodentia; family Ctenomyidae; genus Ctenomys; species Ctenomys sociabilis. The sequence continues at coordinate 12,325 of PVKA01018496.1, read as the reverse complement.
TCACCTTCTCGGCATGCCCCAAGGGCAGCACCTAAGCGGGTACTTTAGTCTGGTGATTGCATCTTATACTTACATCCAACCTGAGCCCTTGATTCCTACTGCATTCTCATTTCATCATTGATAAATAGCTCTTCTCTGTGTTCTTTTTCTAATAAGTGGCACTTTCATTCTTCAAGTTTTTCTGATAACAGTTTCAAAGCCCTTCTTAAGCCCTCTGTTTCTCTCATGTGCCATTTCCTATCTTTCACTAATTATTGTTCCCTTTATATTTAAAATGTGTTCAGAATATAGCCATATTAGAGCAACTCCATATACACACACTTAGCCCAAATCCCTATCACTTTGACTACTATCTTTTTCCCTAGAAAATTACTTTCATAATTAGCACATAATTCTGTTTTCCAGACTAAGTGTTTACTCCCAAAAGACTAAATGCAGATATTTGTGAGAGAATGGGAGATTTCGTGTACCTGAAATTGTATTTGTCATTGTATATAAGAAAGAAGAAATGACATGCTTTGTATATTAGTGTGTGAGGCTATTTATAAATATGTTTAAGTGTCTATAGGTATGTGATGTCATGCTCATGTGTGTCTATCTCCACCTTTGAAATTTACTTCAGAAACTGATATGATCATCTAATACTTAAAATTCATCAAGGAAAAAATACATGTTTGTGTTTCCTATGTTCCTGCTCTTTGTTCTCCATCTCAGGACAAACACCATGATCAATCTAACTGCACAAGTCTGATGTGACAATAACCCTCAGGTGATTCTCCCTCCTTAAATTTCTCAGTCAAGGTCCTCATTTTCTGTCATGTACAGGAGCCTCCTGACTTAGACTTCCTATACCTAGTCTTGGTATACTATTTGGAGAATTTAAAAACAATTCAGAAAACAATCAAAATTTAAGTTAGATGCTCGACAAATCCTTCACAGCGATACTGTGGAGGTGATTCCTGACTTGGTTGGAAAACTAGATGAAGTATTCTCTGAGATCTTTTGTGGCACTTGAAAAATCTTTGATACTTTGCTCCAATCCTAAGCAAAACTATAAATTTAAATGTTCTATCATTTGGTATAATGTTCATATGATAATATTCTAATATATTTTTGATAATAGTTTTATCTAATAAATGTATTAGAATTGATCAGATAAGTAAGTATCACTATTTAGTGGGTTTCTCAACTACAGTGAAATCCCTATCAGGAGAGACACAGTACAGAAAGCAAGAAAAGCTGGAGACCTTTATTTGCTTTAGTTTCTGTTCCATATCTATTCTGTTTTGGGACATTATAACATCACACAATGTGCTTCCTTCTTAGAGATTTTAGCTTTCTAACCAAAGGTTCTTATTACCTGACATCCCAGCTTAATGGAGGAGAGGTATTTAGGATAACTATTTCTGTCCATGGTTGTTCGGTTCAAAGCCAGAAACTGAAAGGCAGAGGGACATGGGAGAGAAAGAAGCTTTCAACTTATGGAAAGTAGGAAGGAGAAAGAGAAGGGAGGAGTAAGGGACTAGAATACACCTTTCCAGGATATGCCTTAGTCGCCTATCCATTCTGACTAGGCACCATCTCCAAACATGAGACTTTTGGGGGACATTTTAAATCTAAACCATAATCTTCTGCCCCTAAAGGGCTTATATACACCTCATTATGCATGAGGTATTTAATTCATCTCTAACAATTACCAAAATCTTAGCAGTTCTTGTAATGCTGAAGATTCTATGTTCCAAGTCTGAAAGCTAAGATAAACTGTAGAAATACAAATATTAAGTTCTCAATGTATTAATTTTTATAAATGTCTTCCTAACCTGCTTTGAAACTATTTCATCTCTATTTTATTTTTTTCTCATTAAAATTAATTAAAAAATAAAAAATATTAACTATTCCATTATACAATGGCAGAAAGTGAATATTCCCATTCTGAGATAGAAGAACAGGTGGACAGAAAAGAAGCAAGACTGAAACATAAGAGGGCAAATATTAACTCCTATAACTCCATGTATAACTCTCAGAATTTGTGTGAAGATGTGAATTACAAAAAGCTTGTGTAGCCCTATCTGCCCCTATAGAATTTATGGTTGTATCCTACAGGACTTCTCTTTATGGATGTCTCCACTGTTTGCCTCTGGCTTTTCTCAGCAGGTAACATGCTGTTTTGGGGTCTCCACCTTCCTGGGGTCTCCAAATGTACCTTTGGCTTCACTCTCATAGATTTATGAATCACTCCTATCAGGGGAACTTGATAGGGAATGAGATTGTGTAACCATTTTTGTCATGTTGCCCAGGTAGTCCTCTGAAATCTGAGAGGAAACCTCTGCATTTTGCATGCCTGAAAAGCCAGCACCACCTTGGTGAAATCAATATGTGGCACCAACTTGAGCAATTGCTGTGCCCCTTTACACCATTGTTATAATACTCTTCGAGTGTCTGCATGGCTTAACTCAGAGATACACTTTTCTAAGTGCTCCGACACAAACAAGGCCCCAAGGGCTCTCTTTGCAAAAGTTCTGTACTTCTTCACCTTTAAGCCTAGGAAGATTAGGGTCTTTCTGATTTTTGAGATGTCATCAAGGTATGTTTCATGTTGTCCCTGTACAAAGTATTTCCCATCTCTTTACTACTAATCTTTTCAGCAACCATGCTCTTCTTTGTCAGAACTTTGCAGGCATTTTCTTTGTACCCAAATTCCAAACCTTGCAAGTCACTCAGCTTTGTCTTTTGCCCTTGATTCTCACCATAGATGTGACTATAAGCATACAGCAACACTAACACAAAAGCCTGAGCATTGAAGTGATTTGAAATTTCCTCTGCTTAGATCAATTAGTCCAACAACTTTAATCTCAGTCTCCCACATATTCTCTGGAGATGAGGAAAATGTACACAAATTTTCTAATGGATTATAACATATATAACCCATAGTCCACATATCATGGAAGTCATTTCTTCACAATTGACACCTTCTGAGACTGGTTTTTACTATCTGCATGTCCATTCACATTCTTGTCTTCTGATTCTTGGTCAGTAAAGGGTCACTCATTAGGGTTCCACTTACTACATTTTTTCCATAATTTTATTGAAAAACAAATAGCAATGAGACAGTTTCAAATCAAATTAGTGGAACACATTCAATAATTAATACATTGCATATTGTTTTCTTAGTGGTTATTTGTTGTACAAGGTGCAGACATGATATTCTATTTAAAAACACTATTAGAGCAGATCCTTCTATTCATTGAATTAAGAGAATGTAGTTGTATACCTATCCTTTTAAAAAATTTGATTTATAGTACAGTTTCAATAATTAATACTTTTTCCATTGTTATCTTCCTAGTGGTTATCCATAGTACAAGAAGCAGATAGGATATCCTGTCGAAACACTATTAGTGCAAATAATTTTCTCATAGAATTATGCAAAAGTACTGCATATTTATCCTAACTGTTCTATATATACAAATACAGAATGACCCTTCCTTTGTATCCCCTTTTTTGTTTAGTCCTGCCAAAGATGGGTATTCCATTGGCATTCAATTATTATAGGTGCTTGAATTCACCAAAACACTCCAACACAGTCCAGCAGTCCACAATAGTAGTGGGTTATACACAGAAGTTGTTGACTAGAGCCATTTACAGCTCAGCATATTATTATGGCTTTACTTTATATACCTTGTTTTTATACTTTTCTTCTAGATGGTTAATACCAAGATAAAGCAAGACCTACATGATAAGAAATGTAGCTTTTGTATCTGATGAGGTCAGTCAAGTCCCCTCAGGGTTTATTCTGTAATCCTCCACCTCACTTTGTAGATCCTTTGTCAGTATCAGCCATGTGGATAAGTCACAGCCATTGCTTGACGAATTTGTTCTCTGTGAAAGCCTGAGAGAATGTTTTCTCTCCATGTAACTGTCCTTAGGCACACTATACATCATCGTAGGCAGAGAGACATGGCAACAGAAAATCTGCTCATGGTAACCAGGAAGGAGAGAGAAAAGGAAGGAGGCAGCAATAAGAATACACCCGTCCAAGTTGGATTCCCAGTGATCTGGCCCTTGTGACCAGGCCCATTCTCTGAACATGTGGCTTTTAGGGGTTATTTTATCTCTAAATGATAACAGCATTCATTCAGTGAACCCATATTAAACAATAAATAACCATTCATTTCTAGCAAGTTAATAGGTATTTTAGGAAAATATTTTGTATTAATATCATTTAATCTTAAAAATAATCCTATTGCTGCAGATGAAAATAATGAATCCCAGATATATTAATAATGTGCCCAGATTCACATAAGTCAATTTAAAACAGTTTAACTGGCTCCAAAGTATATGATTTAATATCATTTTCATCTCCTCCTTTGATATTACCTACAATATACTTGAGTCAATCATATAGAAATTTCCTTACTGTCAAGTAATATGCTAACATTCTTATCATTTTATATTTTTATTTTCTTTCAAAATCATCATCTGTCACCTACCGCTGCTCTCAAATGACAATGTATCTCACATTTCAGTGAGAAAAGAGGGGAAAAAAATGAAGATTTATGTTACTATTCAGTACCAAAGATATGAACCTACCTGTGCTTGAATTCATAGTCTCTTGTTGAAACTACTCATTTCAAACTCACATTACACTTGAGTTCTGTACTCATTCCTTCTCTTCCTAGTGATCTACATGTATTTATATTCATTTGTGTCTTGCTCAGGTTTTCATCACTGCATAATTTTCAATGCCTATCTTGTTTATTTCCTTTGTTATATTTATTTGTAAGTATTTTTGGATGTTATTGCAAATGATATAATTTTATAAACTTTTCAGATTTTCACTGATAGTGTATGGAAACACAATTGAATTTTATATGCTGATTTGGTCCAGAAATGTTACTGAATTTGTTCATTAATTCTAGCAAATTTTGTTGTGAAATATTTTGTGCTCACTAAATATAAAAACATGTCATTTGTCAACAGAGAACAATAGAATAGCTATTACCCAAAAGGCGAAAGATGACAAGTGTTAGTAAGGATACTGATAAAGAAAGAATTGAGCCCTCATATTTCTGATTTGGGCTTTAATTTATACATTATAGAAAATGTTATGGCATCATATCAGAAATTGAAGATACAATTTACCATGTGATCCTGCGATGCTATTTCTGCATATATATTCAAAAGGAATGAAATAAGTGTTTTAAAGTGGTATCTGTATTCCCATCATCAGAACAGCATTATTCAAAATTTCCAAAGTATGGAATCAAGTAAAAATCTACTGTTAGATGAAAGAATAAAGACACTGTAGTACACGTAAACAATGAAATGCTATTCAGTTTTTAAAAAAAGAAAACATTGTCATGTGTGACACCATGGAAGAACTTGGTGGACGTTTTATGAAGTGAGAGAAGCCAGGCCAAGAAGACCCTTGAGTTTCTAAAAAGTATAAATATTTTCCATCATTCCTCTATTCAACATTACTCCAGTGACTGACTTCTCACCATATATAGAATAAAAGTTCCATTCTTTCATCAAAGGTCCATCTTTATCTGGCCCCTGCCACCTCTCTGATTTCATCTCTTCTCACTGATGCCCCTTTTTTAAATTTAACCATTTATTTATTCGGTACAGGATCTTGCTACACAGCTCAGACTCATAGTTATCCTCCTGTCTCAGCCTGCCCAGCACTAAGATTACAGGTGTGTGCCACCATACCCCAGTGGGGCCAGCATGGTATGTGGTACTGAGGATTGAACTCTGGTCCCTGTGCTTGCGAAGCAGATGCTTACACTGCTGAGCTATCTCCCCAGCCCTCACTGATGCCCTTTGTTGAATTTGGTCTTCTCTATTCCTAAAATAATGCATGCTCCTTCATTGCAGCAGAAAGCTTTTCCTTCTTTCTGGAAAACAATTTTTATAGATCTTTCCATGGGTGATTTCTTCCTGTTATTTGAGCCAGACCTTTTTTTGTCACCATTACAAAATGGTCTTTCCAGATCATCCCAGTTGTTAATCCCCCAAATTACTTTTATTGCCCACTGGTAATTCTTTAGATTAGCAATATCCAAGTTGGTCCTGCTTAATTGTTTCTATAGCATAATATCCACAAAGTCAAAAACTACATTTCTTATTCATTTATATAGCTCTAATACCTAAAACAGCTTCTCTCTCTTAGTAGTGTATATGCAATAAATATCTAAACAGAATAAGTGAAAAGTAAAATAACTTGCAATTTAAGGGAGCATATTGGGAAAATCTTTAGGTCTTGTGTGTAGAAAGGTCATAAATAGGGAATTCCTAATAAAGAAAAAGCTCTATCTTCTAAATTGTAGATTCACTATTGTGTTTTCATCTGTCCTAGAGTGCTGGCTTATAGTAATTTCTCAGTAATAATTTTGTGAGTAAATGAAGGATTCCTGATGCAAAGTTTGAATTAGAACAATTTGCAGAAAAACTTGTAACTCATGATACATTACAGAAACCTGACTGAATGATTTCTTTCTCATGTCCAAGAACTAAGTTTTTCTCTCCTTACAAAGGATATTTGCTCAGTCATCCAATCGCCATTTCTTGAGGAACCTAATTTATACCAGTCATATTGTAAGTAATTATTGAAGCCATTATGAAGTAGAATTTCTTAAACAAATGATTTCTTATTATACCTTTCTTAGCTGGGCTGTAAGAAAATTGGTGGAGCATTAGCGTAGCACTATATATAACATGAGTGTCAGATATTTTATTCCACATGTAAGGATTTATGCATAAGGAGTGAAATAAATTGATGAAAATGGAAAAAGATCTAATAATAGTATACACTGAACAATTTTTTTAATTTATCTTTAAATCTTGTGTCTACTGCTGAGATTAAAAGAATATTTCTATGACATTCACAAAAGCATTAAGCATTGATTAAATAAGTGATTTTCATCTTGTGCAAGTCAGATAGCATTTATTTAAATGCCTGCTTTTTTTAGAAAAACTTTAAAGATCAATAATCTTGGCTCAGAAATCCAGCTGATTTTAATTGTTGATGAAGGATGAAGAGCCCCTGAAATGTTCAGGACACTGAGGAGTACTCTAATGCATGTCTGTAGCTATTTAAGCTGAGCAGGTAAATTCCTACAAGGGAAATTGTTGTCTCAAAGGGCATGTACTCTGCAAATGTCCATACTCAATGCCAAATCACTTTCCAAAATAGCACAAATTCATACTCCTACCAGGCATCTGTGAAATACTGCTTTTGTTATGTAGGTTCCCTAGCGGAATCATCAAACTTTCTAAATTTTCCAGTTTTGCTTTTAAAAACTTATAGTTTTAAGGCCTGGGAGATAGCTCAGTGGAATATGCACTTGCCTGGCAAGCACAGGGTCCTGAGTTCAATCCCCAGTACTGCAACAACAAAAAAAGAAACTTATAGCTTTAAGGGCTAGCAAGATAGCTCAGCAGATTAGTCTGCTTAGGCAAGCACAGGAACCAGGGTTTGATTTCTCATGTGTCATACAGGCCCTGCCCCTTGGCTGCTGAGGGATCCCCGGAGATCTGGCATGGTGGTGTTCGCCTGTAATCCCAATGCTGGGGAGGCGGAAAAAAGAAGAATCTCTACAAGTGAGACCATGTACCAAATACATTTTTTAAAAATAAAATTTTACAGCTTCAGATATTATGTTTTAAATTTTTTTGTAAAGACTTCCATTTGTTTCTATATATTTATAAATTACTTTCAAAATTCTATATTATACTCATCTCCTTTTTCCATTCTAAATTATATTATAAAATTAGTAATTATTTACTTATAAGATATTTATGTATTGGATGTAAACATTTTGTCTGTAAATATTTTTCTCTGAATTTATTCACTTAAATTTAAAGAATCTTTTGCTGTACAGAAATATTTGTTTGTCTTTAAAATGATCGTGCTTTTATTTCATCCTTTTGAACTGCTTATCTTGGAAATGTTTATACACCCTAAATCTACAAAACATTATCCTATATTTCTTTTTAGTATTGTCACCTTTTTTTTTTTTTCAGAACCAGGGATTGAACTCAGGCCCTTGCACTTGCCAGGCAAACGCTTTTCTCATGAGCTAACTCCTAGGCTTTTATTTCATTTTAATTGTTCCAAAATATTTCAGATAAAACTTAAATTTATTTGTCAGTATGTATTCTGTGAAAGCAATTATAAATATTCAATAAAACTTTTCTTCTTCAGCACTGTGATTGCCAGCATTTTAATGTATTTCCTTCCTATGCATACCTGTATACTTGTTCTTGTCTCTCTTTTCTCTTTGTGGCACGCATTTGTCTATGCTTTTGTCCCTATCATCTCCTACTAATTATAGTGGCTTTAAAATATCAACTTTCATCACAATAATCTTTAAATATTTCTCATCACTTATATATTTCTTCTGCCATTGAACTGAATTTTTTTTCATAATTGCAAAGAAATTATTTGAATTTTGCTTTAAAAATGCATTAATATATCAAAGAACTCTGGTGCCAAGTCTTGGAGTTATCATGTATTACTAAAACAAATCTTAGCTCTTCTTTTCACTAGAATAAAAGATACCATTATTCTAGTGAAAAAAACATTTTGAGTCTACATGAAACTACACAATTCATGACATCCAATTTTGTGATTTCATGCTCATGTGCTTTGTGTGTTTGACATTTTTGTTGGACACTTATGTATAAGTATTGCTCTTCAATGTCAACAGTTAAAAAGGTCACTGTCCTTAGACTTTGAGATACCTCCCAGAGCCTTACAAAATGATTGACATGTAATTGGGCTGATTCCATTTTATCTCATGTTATATGCTCTATAACTTCTTTGAAAGACTAATCCAAACAGTGGAAACCTAATTTTTATTTAGGAATATATCACACCTTCATAGTATTGTCTTCATTTCAAAGACTATAGAGTACCTCTTTGTTACTTCAAGTTTGTTAATATGGTTTTGGTATTTTTTAATGTAATTTTTCATGATAATATCTATTCTCGGGAATTTTATAGTTTTGATGGAAATTGTGAATGGAGTTTCCTTTTCTATTTTAATTTTTCCTTATATATTCTCAGTAAAAACAAAATTTCATCTTTTTCTGACCAACTTACTAAATTGTCTTATGCTGGCAGAAATGTTACTTGACAGTTTGAGGTTTTCTAAGTATACAATCATAATATCTTCAAATAATATAAAGTTCATCTCACATTTTAAAACATATGCAACACATTTCGTTTTGCCATCTAATTGAAATAGCTACTACTCCAAACAAGAATTGCAGAAAGAAGAAAATATTTTCCATAATAATACTCTGTAATTATAGAGAAAACCTGAATACTATGCAACCACTAACAGCACTTTGGAAGATTATTTAATGGTGTGAGACATATTCATCATTTATTAAGTGCAAAAACACATAAAATTCTTTTCAGAATATATTTGCTTTTTAAACCCACACATACTAGGGCCAGTCAAATAGCTCAAAGAATTAAACCACCTGCAAGCAGGCATAAGGACATGGGGTTCAATCCCCAGGCCTGCTGTGCTGGCCCCGCCCCAAGGGCACGCTGAGACAGCAACTGAGACTGGGCATGGTGGTGCGTGCCTGTAATCCAAGCTCTTGGGAGGCTGTAAACAGGTGTATCAATGAGTCAATCTAGTAGTGAGACCCTGAACACCCTGTAGACCCTTTCCTAAAATACAAAAAATAAAAGATAAAAAAACACACACACATAATGACCTAGTCACAATTTTTTTTAAAAAGCCTGAATTTATAAATGTCAATAGATGAATTGTATTATCACTGCATGGTAAAATTTTATTTTATTATTTATAAATACTTCTCAAATTCCCATGATATGTACAAGTAAGACTCATGATCAAAAATAAGCATAAATACTGTTAAGTAAAAGATTTTTCACAGAAGTGCTTTCAGGCAGTAAATTCTGGTCCTTACCTGATCATCAAGATCTACCCATTAACTTTAAAAATAGCATGCAGAGAGTTCTTAATATAAGAAAAATCACTCGAAATCCTTGTATTTCTGTACCGCTATAGTTTCTGTCTTCATGGATTGTGAAATGTTGGCCCTGCAACTCTTTAGAGCAAACTTGTTGTCAATGCTATCTGCAAATTATTTGCTGAAATATGTATTTGCTAAACGCATACTCTCTCACACAAGCAAAGGAAAGGAATAATTTCTGCTGAGTACATCCTGGAAGATGCTCTTACTTAGCATCTTTTTCACCTGTACAGATTTTGCTTTGCTATTCCCATCAACAGCCATCTCCTTCGTGGACATAGCTGCAGTTAAAATCTGTCCCTTTACACATTTACTAGTGCTTTACTCTATTTGATGCAGGTTGTAAAAGTGGCTGTAACTTTTGTACTCCAGTAGAATTGAAGAACTTTCTGTCTCATCTTTTATAGCTTTTGCCTATCTTCCAACAGAGGCTTTATTTAGGGGAGATGTTCACCTGAATTTGCTATTAGCTGTGAGTCAGGAAGTGTAAGCTGCCTGAGCATCTTAAATCTTGGGATGGAAGTTCCTTGGGTTTTGTTTTCTGAAGCCTTAGATTTCTTTCTCTCCTAGTAGGAAGAGAAAGGATACTTTGACAGTTCAGGAAATTGCAGAGTAGGCTGTTAAAGGCCTAAAACCAAAAACAACTTTTAAAGTATAAACTGTCAAACACTTACAATATGGATGTACCTGGGCCAGCCAAATAATTCAGTGGATTAAAACACATGCAAGCAGGCCCAGGGGCCAGGTGTTCAATCCTCAGGCATGCCATACAGACCCACCCCCAGGGCACGCTGAGATGGCAATTGAGACTGGGTGTGGCAGTGCACGCCTGTAATCCCAGCTCTTGGGAGGCTGTAAACAGGTGGATCACTGAGTCTGATCTAGTAATGAGACCCTGGGCACCCTGTAGACCCTTCTCTAAAATGCAAAACAAAAATTAATATATCTTTGAAGACAGTAGGCTTTATGTTGGAAACCCCAAATGGCTTTATCTTGTTAAAGAAGATTTTTCATGAAAATGTTAATTTTTGGTTTAAATAGATTGTTCTACACTGAGCATGTGACCTTGGTTTGATGAAATCAGAAACATCCCTTGTTAAGCATGATACATATTTAACAATTTGAACAATATTTTCTTCCTTTCTTTTATTTCTGAACAGAGAGGCTGCTATTATAAACAAACTGTTGCTTTGTCGAAGCCCATATTCTGTTACTTGGTGTTATTTATACAGAGCCTAATAAAACATTATGGTACTAATCAAAGGTGATAGATACAAAGCATTGTTTTGTTTTCTGGCATTATGGATTATGCTAATAGCCATCTGCCTATAATTGATATTTTGTTCTTCAGTCAGAAAGAAACATAATCAACTATAAAAGACAACTGTTTTGTTGTAATAGATGCGTATGCAATTGTCTTTTATTCTCTATTATGTTTTTCATAATTTCTTAGTTAATTATTTAGTAATATAATATTTTTATGACGTTATGACTGTCATTGCACACCAAATGGGAATTTGAAATATAGTATGTACACATGGTGATGTCATCCCTATTTATCCTCACGATGCAGCAGAAAAAACCCAATGAATCCAATAATATTTAAGTCTAATGGGGCTGGTATTTTTCTTTCATTTTCCTGTGTGTTGTAGGTTAACTCACACTAGTTTCCTATAGCATAAGAATTAGTACGTAAGGGCCAAGGAGATGGCTCAGTGGAATAAGCACTTCTCTAGCAAGCATAAGGGCCTAAGTTCAATCCCCGGTTCCACAAAAAAAAAAAAAAAAATAGTACTTAAAAAGTCAATCTAGAAAACTATAGGAGAAATGATTATATTAGAGAATAAATTAAACAAAAGTCTCCTTACCAGGCCTTAATTAGAAAAAAAAATTATTTTCTATTAAGAAATCATCTGTATTTCCATTCTCCTTTATAATCAACATTTTCATTTTGCTGGGGTACCTAGAAGTAAGCATGAATTAAAAAAACATTGTGAGTGTTGGACCAGTTAGATAGCACCCTGGTCTAAAGCACATGCTTAGGCAAGCTTAGAAGGGTGCAGGAGAATTGGGTTCAATCCCCAGTACCACATGCCATGCCAGTCCAGCCCTCGGGGTAGGCTGAGATGGCCAAAATTATAGGAACTGAGCTGGGCATGGTGGTGCATGCCTGTAATCCCAGCACTCAGGAGGCTGAGGCAGGAGGATTGTTGTGAGTTCAAGACCAGCCTGAGCTACAAAGTGAGTTTAAGGCCAGCCTGAACTGCATAGTGAGACCCTGTCTCAAAAAGACAAAAAAAAAAAAAAG
>PVKA01018495.1:0-43777 GCA_004027165.1 Ctenomys sociabilis | reverse complement strand
ACTCCAGAAAGAATGGCTATCATAAGGAAATCAACCAACAACAAATGTTGGAGAGGTTGTGGGGAAAAGGGAACACTTCTCCACTGCTGGTGGGAATGTAGACTGGTACAACCATTGTGGAGGTCAGTGTGGAGACTCCTCAAAAGAGTAGGACTAGAAATCCCATTCAAGCCAGCTATCCCCCTACTGGGAATTTTCCAGATCCAAAGGATCTGGATACATTGTATCAAAGAGATATATGTGTACCTATGTTTATAGCAGCACAATGTGTGATAGCAAAATCTTGGAAACAACCAAGATGTCCATCACATGAGGAATGGTTGAAAAATATGTGGTATTTCTATATAATGGAGTATTACTCAGCTATTAAGAATGAAAAGTTTGAAGTATTTATACTGAAGTGGATGCCACTTGAACATATACTCATAAGTGAAATAAACCAGACACACATGTGTGAATATCATATAGTCTCCCTAGTATAACAAGCGAAAAGCAGAAATACAAAGTAAAATACAACGTACAACAAGTAAAATCAATTGAGTCAGATAAGGCAAAGTGAATGGCATATGCTGCAGGATACTAATCAGCTTTTCTTCTGGATGGTTAACAACCTAAGATCACAAGTCAGAGTTGGAGAAATAGAAGAGCCACACAGCCCGCCAACATTTTGGCCCTAGCCTTTCAAGGTCAGCGAAGACTCAGGGCATAGGAAAACCTGTACTGCAATATCATGGGACTCAGGTGAGCTCCAAATTTTCTGAACAAGGAGATTATGGAGCCACAGAGGAAAGAGATTGAAGTTCTAATGTGTGCCTGGGGAGAGTTACATGAAGAGAAAACTTTCTCTCAAGCTCTCACAGAGAGCAATCTGGTCAAGCATTGGCCGTGACTCATCCACATGGATGGCACAGACAAAGGAACTACAGAATAATGTACAGGACTACAAGATAAACCCTGAGAGGAAAGAGATTGAAGTTCTAATGTGTGCCTGGGGAGAGTTACATGAAGAGAAAACTTTCTCTCAAGCTCTCACAGAGAGCAATCTGGTCAAGCATTGGCCGTGACTCATCCACATGGATGGCACAGACAAAGGAACTACAGAATAATGTACAGGACTACAAGATAAACCCTGAGAGGATTTCAATGACCACATAGGAAATATAAAGTTCTTGTGTTGGTATATAAGTCTTGATCTACCTAGGTCTTAACCATCCAGCAGAAAAATATAAAAATGAAGTATAGATCATGAGCCCATAATATTAAGCTGAGCTGTAAATGGATATGGTCGACAATTTCTTTGAATAACTCACTATGGTTGTAGAATGCTGGACTGTGTTGGATTGTGGTGTCGAGTTCAAGCACCTAAGTTAGTTGAATGTCAATAGAGTGCCCACTTTTGACAGGTGTAGACAAAGGAAGGTTTATAGAAAGAAAAAATCATGAAGTGTGTGTACAGTTGGGATAGATAATGCTGTGCTTCTACATAATTTTATGAGAGGCAAGATCTGCATTAATGGTGGTTGGACAGGATATTATGTCGGCTTTTAGTACTATGGTCATCAAATCGGTAAATAATTATTAAATTTTTGATATAATTCAGGTATAAAAAAATAAGATAAGTAAGCAACTACACTCTTAATTCCCTGATAAGAGATATCTGCTAAATAATATCTGTAAATATAATATCATGTATGCACCTTGTACAATACCAAAACATTATGAAAATAGTTTGCAATGTATTAATTCATCGAATGTGTATGGTTAAGGTGTCTTGAAACTGTCTGATTGACATTTGTATTTTAATAAAATGAAAAACAATAAAAAAATAAAAAAACAACAACAACAAAAGCACAAAGGTTTTTAAGATTATACTGTAGATCTTTTTAGATGTAACTTTTCCATGAAACCTCTTCAAAATTAATGAGTGCCATACAAATTCCATTTGTAACAATACAGTTCTTAAAGTTTACTAGTAGTGGACCACTGATATTTATAACACCTACTGATTTTTGCTGGCTACAACTTTTTATGTTTTTTTTCAGCTATGGTCTTTTTTACAAGGTAACACAAATGCCTTTATTACTATGGTCTAAGCTGGACTACTTAACAGTTTATCTCAAGAATCATTTGGCAAGCATTTGGTTGTGTACTGACTATGTTTTCTATTTGAATCTTGACCCTTGTGAAGATAGGTATGATTTCTACCACTAAATTTGTGTACTGAGTGAATTCAGAAAAATTGTCTTTATATTTCCTGTTATTATCCTGTAACAATTAACAGGGAAACAAAACTTGTCCACTGGACTTGATGAGTGGCTAAAAGCAAGTAAGTGTGTATAAGAACTAACATATATAGACAGATGTACATATGTATATGCATATATGCAAACACATTCACATAAACATACAAAGAAAACATACATGTACTCATGACCACCCATGTACAAATGCATTAACATTTCATTTTCCTCAATTGTTAAAATTGATATTCACTTTCCTTTTGAGAAATGTTAGGGTTTTTCTTACTGCCTTACTTGAATAACCAAACCAGGTTGTGTTTACCATCTTTTGCAGAAGAAAGATTCACATCAAGATTTCTTGGCAGTACACCGAAATTTGCAACTAAAAACTCCAATTTAAAAAAACTGCCAAATCACCATAATAATTGAAATCACAAAAATAGCAATCTAAAAGCCAGCATGGTAGATCAGAAGTACATTATCTCAGCCTGTGAGGTAATCTGCCCTTGAAGACATTGGTTTGCATCTTGAAAAAGTTCTTCAGTCTGTCTTATTCATTTTGAGTTACAAATTTCTTACAGTTGATAGAAGTTTAATGAGATTGTGAAGTGTAGGTGTAATAACTATGATAACTTGCTAACCAGTTTTCTTTAGGTGGCTGGGTAGGAAACATTAAGTAGGAATATCCTACTGGACTTGTTTATTTTATTTTATTTTATTTTATTTTTGTCTTTTTTGAGACAGGGTCTCACTATGCAGCTCAAGCTGGCCTTAAGCTCACTTTGTAGCTCAGACTGGTCTCGAACTCACAACAATCCTCCTGCCTCAGCCTCCCAAGTGCTGGGATTACAGGCCTGCGCCACCACGCCTGGCTTGGACTTTTTTATTTTAAAGAGAATTAAAAAAAGAAAAAAAGGTGACAGGATATTAACAATGTTATACTGCCTATTGCTATCTTCAAAGCAGTTGTTCAGATTATCAGAGATAAGCATGTAAAATCAATCAATTAAGCATTGACTGCTCCTCACAATAAATATATAATTCAATTATCTTAGCTATCTTGTAGATTTTATATATATATATATATATATATATATATGATTTAGCTCATTTCTGAGCATAGACTAGTAGTACCCACTCACCTAAAAATGTTCTTTAGAGCTAGTACTCCTGTGTATAAAATTACTACATCTTTCCTTATCTGTTCCTCAGTTGATGGGCATCTGGGTTGTTTCTAAGATTTACCAATGAAAAATTGTGCTGCTATAAGCATAGGTGCACATATATCACTGTGGAATTCTTCCAGTTTTTCAAGAAAAATACCATGGAGAGGATTAGCTGGGTTAAGTGAAACCTCTAGTCCCGCCTTTCTGTGCAGTCTCCTCACTGATTTCATAGCGGTTGTGTCAGTCTGCGCTCCCACCAACAGCAGAGAAGTACTCCTTCACCATGACCCCTCCAGCGTTTGTTATTGTTGTCTTCTTGATGGTAGCCATTCTTTCTGTGGTGAGATGGAATCTCACTGTTGCTTTCATTTTCATTTCCTGACTCATCAGTTGCATTGAACATTGGAAGAGTGCAGAGAGTGGACCTTTTAAATGTCCCCTCATAGTAAAAAGCTCACCAACTGTTCCCACAATAATTTACCTGTATGTCTTATGAACTTGAAATATTTTCTCCTTTCCTGACTCCTTAAAATTCCTAATTTTTCAAGTTGTACTAGGAAATAACTTTTTAAACCATTATGCATCTGGGAGCAAATAAGTTTATAAGCACCATAAGTCAGATACATGGATAGATTTTCCAAAAGAATTTTGTAAACCTTGATTTCACTAAGTCAAGATTAGTTATTTAAAAATTCCCTAATCATATCTAATTTCATGAGCACCATTCTCATATATGAAATTTCAGGTGAGTATATGGTTACATGTCAAATGTTTCTAACCTAGCCCAGATTATGATGAAATATCATAATATGATGGAAACTATGGTGGAACTATGATGAAAACTATTAGTGAGACTATTTTAGAAAATTTAAAAGTACTAGAAGCTAAAAGGATGAGGTAGGTATAACTGTGTAAAATTTTAAAATGCTTAATTTCTCAGTAAAATAAATGCCATTAAGCTTATGTAAGGTACCCATCGTTAAAGGTAAAGAGAAATAATTTTGGACATGTTTTCTATAAGTTGTAATAATTGGCTAGAATCATCTCAAACTTATTTAGGCAATATATGGATTTGTAGATTATTTGTAACAAAATGGCATAATGTTTTTTAATGATCACATCGAGATAGTCCCTTTTGCTTAACATAAGACATTTACATCTTTAATTAACTGCAAATGCTTTCAGAGTAGCATAAAAATAGTACATATGAAGAAGTATTGACTTTCAAAACAGCTAGAATGCTCATCAGCTGTATTTGGGTTCTTAGTTGAATACCTATGTTTGGGTATAGATCGGGTGGTTATCAGCTTGTGTAAGCTTACTTAAACTGAAGCATGCCCAAACTGCTTGAAGATACAACCTGAAGAGAGTGGCTTGGCATCTGAAGCAGACCTGAGCCATCCAAATGTCCTATTGCCAGCAGGAAATACAAAGACAAACAAGTGTAAAATTATAACCAGCAATGCAATCAATCTTTCACAAAAAAACATGAGATAGCTTAATGTACATAATGGAATGGTAGCATATAGTTTCTTTAAACAATGTGGAATTTATTCTTTCTTGAATTGTATGGGAAATGTAAAATATGCTTTTATTGCTCGTGCTTATTTACCTGTGATTTTATTGGTTACTTACAGCTGTTCATTGCACTATGGGGGCTGAAGAATGGATAATAGCTATCCTCAAGAAGCATGATGACCATTATACTTGGTAATCTGTGGTATGTGCAGCATAAAAATATTAAGCAAGTTCATGGAAGGGAGCAATATATGTTGGCTACCAGGGGACAGAGACTGCAAATTGCTTCTTTGCAGGTGACATGTTAGCTGAAGCTTGACAGATAAATAGAATTTCAATAGGTAGAAATGACAGGGCTTAGCAATAGGAGAAAACTGGTGTGAATAAATGAAGGCAATAAACTACAGGACAAATTTGGAGAAAATCAATGAGTATATGAAACTTGAGATGGAGGCTCAGGAGTTAAATTAGATCTGCACTGAATTTATATAAACACTCAAATTTTCATCATGTAGTTTCTATCATTTTTACATGTCCTTCATATATTTCTCATAAAATTTGAGGACAGGTAAAATTATATTCTCGATATTCTGAAGTTCCAATTGTTTAAAGTCCTGGAAAATTTTTATTGTTTTATGTGTTTACTTTTTTATTTCACATATTAAACACACCTTACTATATTTTATCTGCATTTATATTTGAAAAGTTCTATAACTCAAAATTTACATTGGCAGGAAATAGAATAATCATTAGCCTTTCAATGATTTCTTTAAAGAGTATGAGCATTAAAATCTTCACTGATAATAAATTGTGAAAATTATAGCTTACATTTCTTCTGAAAGACCTCAAAAATTCAACTGAGATGCAAACGGAAAGAAAGAGCATGTTGGATCAAAAACTGTTTGCCAACTTGTGGTATCAAGATACACAGCCTTACACCAATATCTATGAAACAAGAGGACACTAGCAAGTGTATAATGCTTCTCAACTTGACTTGAAATATAACTCTTCTGAAAAGTATATGGTCTTTGGACTTGGGAGAAAATCAAAATATATCATATGCCGGTATAAATTCACTGTCATTAAGGCGCATATATATATATATATATATATATATATATATATATATATATATATGTATTTGTACTTTTCTTTGCACTATTTCTATGATTTTGTTGTTTTTAAGGTCATTTTGAGAATCAAAGAAAATCAATATAATCTCAGGTAACATTTACATGGGAGAATAATTCTCAGAAAATTCAAAATTGATATTAAAATGGACTAGATATTATACTTTTGTACTCATAATAAAATTTTACTGGCTGAAAACATTTCATGTGTTTTTGAAACATTATGTAAAACAGGTGCATTTCATCATTCTTTCCTAAGAAGAGATTATTCATGAGAAATAATTGCACATGGTTAATATATTCTACAGACATTTTTCTTATTGAATAAAATAATTAATCTATCCACTGTTTACCCATGTAATAACGTCATAGCTTGAAACAGGCTTTATTTAGAACTCAACAGGGAGAAGTAATTTTTAAAAATTGTGTTACTTGCTAAGCTTTCCTCTCAATATAAGTTATATAGATCTTTTTTAATCTAAAACACTTTGTGAATGTAGGAGAAATCTTCCCTGCTGTGTCCTCTTCTGTCATGTAAAAAATGGGGAAATCTAGAGTAAGGAAAGGAGTATTAATTTGGTCATCTTTCCTAATTCTAAGTATGACCTTTTTTATGAGTCTTCTAGTGAAGAAGAAGGCGTGAAGCCCTGTATGATGATAAGCATTTTTGAAAATTGTACAAATGAAAGAAGTATGAAGCAAAAGTAGTAAGGTTCTTCTTGATGATGGAAAGAAATTATCATTTCTTAAATATAATTCAATATATTCTCAAAATCATATATGGTAGAATTCAAATAAGAATTCTTATATGAAGGCATACATGTATCTAATAGAAACTCACTTTATGAGGGATCATTTTGTAGTGAAAAAACATATCTATATATACACAAAATAGGATAGATATACAGCTACTTTCTCTTAGTTCAATGAGAAGAAAGATTTGTACTAAGAGTGTTTAGACAAGATATCATGTCTATATCTTGTACTATGAATAATTACTATACAGACAACAACATGCAATGTAATAATTAGTATAACTGTCCTACTAACCTGCATTGAAATTGTCTCATAGGTGTTTGGTTCTCAATAAAATTAATAAAAAATTTGAAAGAAATGGAGGGAGGGACTAGGAATGTATGTCACTTTCCAAGGCTTAATTCCAAGTACTGTATGTATAAATAAATAAATAAACCTATTTTAATTTTAATGGCATTTAAGATAATTAAGTAAGATAAAAAAGTATGGGTTCTATCTTTATCAAATTATAAAAATGAATATATCTCACATGAGTAAAGTTTTCCTTTAGATTATCAGAAAAATTTAAACTATTCTTGCCAGGACTAGGAGGATTAAAAAAAAAGGTTGAAGCTAGCATGAGCACACAGATCTGTAATCCCTGAAATATGGTTAGATGTTCAAAGCTAGTCATGACTATGTAATTCAAGGTCAGCATGAACTACATAGCAAGATTCTGTCTGAAAAAACCAAAACCCAATAAATAAAAGCTGAAAATATTATAATATACACTAGGAGATTCATTAGGTCAAATTAATACTGTCTTCAGCCTCATAAATAAAAAAGGAAAAGTCAAATGTAGTTCAAATGAAATAAAGTAGTTATTTACCTGAAACTTGGTCTTTAAGTCATAATTTAAATGTATTGAAATGACTGTTTATCTTTAAATAAATTTTGCTGCTTATATCTCAGACATGCAAATTCATATGCTATAAGTGCTTATATAGACTAAAATGTTTAATAATGTGCATTATGCTTCAAGTAGCAATTTTAATTAAATTATGAAGCATCGTATTAGAGTGTAACACAGACGTGATAATGACTACATTATGGAATCCGAACCCTATTACAGTGAAAGCAACAAATGAGGCTGCTACTTTATGAAGTTAGAGAAGACCCAGGTCGCACAGCAATACAGGGTGAACATCTGTGATGTGGATGAGAAGGCAGAATTTGATGCTGGAACCCTCCTCCTTAGTACACACAGACTGATTTGGAAAGATTCCAAAAACTGTGAGTGTTGCATGGCCATACCCTTGTCCCCAAATTGTGTTCATCGAGGAACAGTCAGCTAGAATTGGGAAGAGTGCTAAAATAGTGGTCCATCTGCACCTGGCTCCTCCTAATGAAGAACCCATCCATTCCACAATAGTAGGAACTCTTACATCAAACTCTTCTTCAAAGAACATGGCCAGCTCAAGTTTTACAGATGTTTGTCAGAGGAAATGACACAGGGAAGATGGGACAATGTGCCAGTTTCCCAGTCGTTGTAAACAAATAGAGAATCTCAGCCAGGAAGAGTAAGGGCTGTTGGAAAGGTAACTGCAAAAAAAAAAAGAAAGAAAGAAAAGAAACTGACATAAATTTTCTGAGGCTTCTGATGACCTCAGCAAGCTAATGATCAAGGCTAAAGAAATCATCAAAGCAAATTGCTAATAAAGGTAAAGAAAAGCAAGGTGACCTTACAGAAGATGAGTCCATCAGGATTAATCCTACTTGCTGAGCATGGAATTAGATAATCCAGTTACCAAGGAAACCTAAGAGTCAGGACACATATGCAGCTGGCCAAACAGCTAGCTGGAATACTGCAGGTGCTTTTAGAGGAACGAGGGTGAATAATGTCACTCACAGCTATGTACTATTCAGTAAACTGAGCTGAGGAATGGAATTGCTCTCACCAGATTTAGTGAATGTATGCAGGATACTGACAGTGCTGAAATTGCCTCTCAGACTCC
Source organism: Ctenomys sociabilis (assembly GCA_004027165.1). Taxonomy (NCBI): domain Eukaryota; kingdom Metazoa; phylum Chordata; class Mammalia; order Rodentia; family Ctenomyidae; genus Ctenomys; species Ctenomys sociabilis. Next base: position 34,973 of record PVKA01018495.1, on the reverse strand, counting down.
CAGTTTTGGACAGTGGGATCATGGTAATTGAACTTCTATCCCACAAAGAAAAGGAAATAGTGGCCTCAGCCCTGGAGACAGGTTCAGAAAAGGGCTCTCTAACATTAGATGAGTTTGCTAAGCTTGTGGAATTTCTGTTCTCCTGGCCAAAGAAAGGTTGCTGCTTGCAGAAAAGAAGAGTCATCTGCCAAGATGACTCGGTGGAAGGCTTACATTCTACTTGAATTTATTTATGACACAGAGGTAAGGGCTTTGCATTTGAAATACTTTTTCCCATAATTTTATTGAAGAACAAATAGCAATGAGACAGTTTCAAGTCCAATTAGTGGGGAAGATTTAATAATTAATACATTGCATATGGTTTTCTTAGTGGGTATTTGTTCTACAAGGTACAGACATGATATTCTGTTTACAAGCACTATTAGAGCAGATGCTTCTATTCATTGAATTATGAGAATGTAGCTGTATTCCTATATTTTTTTCAAAGCTGATTTATAGGACAGTTTCAATAAGTAATACTTTTCACATTGTTATCTTCCTAGTGGTTATCCATAGTACAAGAAGCAGACAGGATATCCTGTTCAAGTACAAATCCTTCTTTTCATAGAATTATGCAAAAGTAGCTGCATATTTATCCTAACTATTCTCTATATACAAATACAGAATGTTCTTTCCTTTGTATCCCTTTTTGTTGTTTAGTCCTCTCAGGGATGAGTATTCTATTGGCATTCAATTATTATAGGTGCTTGAATTCAGCAAAACACTCTAACACAGTCCAACAGTCCACAATAGTAGTGGGTTATCCACAGAAATTGTTGCCTAGAGCCCTTTACAGTTCAGCGTATTAATATGGCTCCACTTTATATACCTCATTTTTATACTTTTCTGCTGGATGGCTAAGACCAAGAAAAAGCATTTATAAAGGATACACCTTTCATTTTATTTTTTTAAATACTTTGTGGCCACATACATCATGTAGCAGTTGTATGACGTTGAGCTAATTGCTAAATCCCAATAAACTGAGATTTTAATAGAACTACACAGTATAATATAAAACTTATAAAATTATTCCCTGAATATTATGGTTCTGGGAGCTTATTTAGGATATGTAAAGAAAATATAGTAAAATGAATGCCAGAATGAATTTAAAATCATGCAATATCTGTACAGAACCTTCAGAGTTTAACCTGAAACATGGCAGGTTTTACCTTGATTCCCATATCTAACCATTTTGTAGAGAATTTAAGTTGTTGGGGAAGAAAAAGAGAAGCAGCTGCATGCTTGGACAGGTTGGATTATTGCTTTGGTGTTCATGGAATTAAAAATGGTTTTCCCTTTTTCTGAAAAACCCATTTAGGGTAGGAGGTACATGAAGGAGGTGGTTTAAGATCCCCACAGCACTGAAATCACATTACAAACTAGAACTACAGAATGCTATCCAAGGCCCAACTCAGGGATTTTCTAGGCAGTTCTAAGCATGTCTTCCACAGAGTAAATAACATTCCTCGAGAGAAAGAGAAAGCTGCGGTATAGCTCAATGGTAGTGAACTATACATAAGGCCCTGAGCTCTATCCCCAGCATAGCCACAAAACAAAGCAAAACAAAACTTAATGTATATACAGTCAACTAGTTTCTTTATATTTTTTAATGATGATTTCATGGCTGACATTTAAAGAATGCAACTGTGTAATTTTGTTTTAAAAATGCTATGGATTTTGTAGGTAAATTAAAGAGCTGCATAGATATGCCCATAGTTATGATTACAGATCAGGGAGTCAGACAACTAGAAATTTCCTAGGACTGTTGTGCAAGTTGAAGAGTAGAAGGAACCTTGAACGAACTTCACAGGACTCTTAGTGCTCTTTCACCTGAAAGCGAAGGATGAGAAACAGAAAATACAAAAGTAGTTAGCTCCTTTTCCGTTTCTTAGAATGGTCTTAACACTGAACTTTAAAAATCTTTCTGTCACATTCTAGCAATATCTTTTTCTTTTTTGCCCTATATATCATAAGTTGTGTAGAGAAACCAGCTAGGTAAAAAATGTTATTGAGAAAATATGAACTGGCTAATATCACATTCAGATTGTCTGCGTTTGAAAGAAGACTGCCTGACTTCTTGTGTCACTGCTCTGCAGCGTACAGAGTGTTGGCATTACGCGTACTCAGGGATCCACAGGCAGAAGCAAACTTCCTGAGACTCATTTGGGAGTAGAAAGGAAGTGGTGTTGTTCACCAGGCCTCCAGAAAGAATGACGTCTGTGGTGGGGGAGCCTTGCACCAGGGAGGGACACCCAGGTGCACACTCTGGGGACTTCCAAGACAGCTTTCAGGAGAAGGGTGGAAGCCATTGCCATTGCCACTGTAGATGGCCTCCTGGGGAAGGGCTGAGGTCCTCAGCGCACAGACCCAGGGATCCCAACACTGTCCCTTCCTGAACAGTGACTGTTTGTGCTTTGTGTCCTCCAGTGTCACAGGAATGCTGAGGCCAAGGCATTCTGCTTTAGTCTTCATTTTCTAAACACAGCACTGACTGTTCCTTGCAGCGACAGAGCCCCTAAATATCTCATTGCTCAGCCTCAGGATTATTCAGTTTGTGTCCGGCTGCGCACGTCTTGCCTCTCTGAGTTGCGCCCGGTCACATGGCTCTGGCAGACTTGTACACACACGCGTCCAACGCATACAGCGCGCTATCTCATCTGCCTCAGCTTCTGAAAAGAGACAAAACATCTTGTTTCACCAGTTGAAACAGCTGCAGGTAAAGTGGAAGCTGCTGGATCTAGCTCACTGGCTGGATTCAGTAGGGTCAACCTGCATAATTTAGCATATTTACCTATTTCAGTGTGGCCCAGATTAAGAAAAGTGCGGGTAATCTGAGCTGTGTAAAGTGAACTAAAGAGAAAGAAAAATGACATCAATACACTTTGCAAATATCACATCACTTAAAAAACAAGTGAAATTGCTGTTTCAAATTATCTTTTTTAAATGACCATTTTTCTCTGTTTCCAGAACTCTATTTTTATTTTTTGCCAAATGAGGTATTATGTCCGGTCTTTCTTGGTAGAGGTCAACCAATAAGGCACTATACATGCGGGAAAGCTCGGACTTGGTGCTTCTCACTGTTATAATTATTTTTGTTCTCCTAGGGTTGCTCTTAAGAGTATGAATCTCTTTGTAGCTTTATAGTAATGGATTATTTCTAGTCATGGTCAAAGATAATTCTTTTACACTGAAGGTTGTTTTCAGGGTTAACTGACTGGTATCATTGTAGATAAAGTAGAATTATTTCAAAATTTAAAAAATAAAAGGTTAGAATGACAAATATAAATAATTTAAAGTTCAGAAGTAAATCATAGGTATAATTTCACTAATTTCACCTACCAAGCATCATTCAAATTTTTTCATTTTCCTAAACATTAGCAGAAAAACATTAGAATAAGCAAGATACTGACCTTCCTGAAATATCCAATTAAAGTCGTATATTACTTTTACCAATAAATTGATGTCAGGAAAAAGTGAAAGCAATGCATTAGAGTGAAACTAGGCAGAACAGGCCATAAAAGCATATTTGTGAGGCTGAAGCAAGAAAATTTCTAGATCAAGCCTAATTTGTACAATTCAGCAGTTCAGAAAGACCCTGTCTCAAAGTAGAACATAGAATAATGATGGAAATGTAGCTGTGTGGGGGGCCCTGGACTCAAATCAGAGTACAACAATACATATATACATGCATACATATATACATGTTGATTCATTGTCCTTTCAAGTAATGAGGATATTTATTAGGTATTTTACTCTAATTGTGTGGGGTGGCACAGAAAACAATTTTGTCCAAGTTTGAGCCCAGATTATTTTTTTAACAAATCATCCAAGTGATTAACATACTAAAGTTTGAGAACTATTGCTTTAGTAGATCTTAATATTTAAGTGTTTCAATTTATGCAGAATTTCCTACATCTTTTATTATACTTCTCAAGACAATCTCCAAATCGTATATTTTTATTTTAGAAGTGAAAGAATTGGCATTTAAAAATGTTATATATTTTATGTACCATCATTCCTTTATCAAGTATGAAGGATGCTATGGCCGTTATCAAATACATTACTTTCCCCAGTATATTTGGCTCTCACCCAGAATGGCTACTGTGCTCAATCTTTGCATAAGTACATGTCACCATGGTGAAATCCCTGTGTAATGTCAGCTGTAAAAATGGGGAATTATATAAAATCCACAAGAGAAGAGACGTACGTAGCATTCCAAACACTACCTGTCACAGTTTAGGTGCACCACATATGCTTTTTGAATTAAAGAGGACAAGAAATGGGGAAAAACGTAGAAAGCATGTGAGTCATTTCATATGCATTATGTGAAATATTTTGTTAAAACATTTGCAGTATGAACACACTAGGTTCTAAACATGAAGTGAGGGGGCCAGGGAGATAGCTCAGTAGAATAAGTGCTTGCCTGGCAAGTGCAGGGTCCTGAGTTCAATCTCCAATACCGCCCCCCAAATGAATTTATTAATACTGAAAGAGATAAATATATATACAAAGATGCAACAAAATAATATGGCACACCATATTTTCTGTGGTCCATGTGACTGCTAATGCTTAGTAGAAGTCACAATAGAGGAACAGAAAAAAGAATCAGGCACTTCAGAGTGTCTAAGCCTAACATAATAAGCTGATAATGGACATCTAGCTAATTGATGCTGCTACAGAATTAATGTTTAACCCATAGTTCTTGCAATTTCTTCCTTTCTTTGTGAGATGTGGTGGGGAGGAGAGAAGTCTGTACTCACTAAATCTTATTAAAACATTTGTACTTAGGTACTTGAGGACATAATATCTTAGGAGAGCTACTTGGTTAAGGAGGGGAAGTTCAGGTTAAAAATAAAGGGAGAGAGAGAAAGTGTGTCTAAATACGGAATTAAAAAGACACATGAAGAGAACTCTTGCAAATGGAAAGGTAACTGAGTTGGAAAGAGCACAACAGGGTTCAAGGCATAGGGAATAAAAAATATTCAAGATGTGTTATGTGCATATGTACTAACTTTCATGAGAAATCTCATCATTATGTTCTGCAAGCTTGTACTAATTTAAAATTTAAAACAAAAATAGCTCCTGAGTATTTCCACTGACAGTCTCTATCAAAAAAAGGTTTGTGCTCCCTTGGATTTTAGCTGAGATTTTAGCTTTAGTCCTATTTTTGTTACAATTATGGGAGTTATACTCAAATTCAGAACACATATCTGAAAAAATATTGGTAAAAGGTGGGCAATGCACCTTGTACATCCTACAGCACACACAGCAGTTCTCATCACCATTATCTGCCTTCAGTGTAAACATTAAAAAATCCAGGATTAAACATTTTGTTTATATAAGTGTATAGTTTTCCCCTACCATATTTCCTAATGTCTTTCATTTCTCTCTCTTAAGTTATTTAATCCTTAAGTTTCTCTTTCCATTTAACTATGTTACACCTTTCAGCTTATATTTCTTCTTTTCAGCTCTTACACTAGGGAGACAATATGATATTTATACATATTGATCTGATTTATTTCAAATACAGCTTCTCTAACAGCAATGCAATACCCATCTTTGACAAAACAAAACAAAAAAGTGGCATATAAATAAAGGGCAATTTTATAGTGAAAAAAGTATAATATACAAGATAGTTAGGATAGATATATAGCTACTTTCTCTTAGTTCAATGGGATGAAAGGTTTGCATTAATAGTGTTTAGATAAGATATCATGTCTACATCTTGTCCTCTGAATAGCTACTATGAAAATAATAATATGCAATGTATTAATTATTGGTAATGTCCTACTAATATGTTTTGAAACTATTTCATTGCTATTTTGTTTTTTCACATTAAGATGAATAAAAAAGTAAAAGAAAACTTGATAAAAATATCCAGGATTAAAATTCAAATTCTAGTCAACACAATGTATAATTAACAAAAAGGAAAAAAGTAACTAAAAGTACAAAATAGTTCCCATATTAGTAAGTATTGTTTATGATGGTATTAACATATAATTAAAGAATATCTCATTGTTTTGATACTTGGAACCAGAGGTAGCATAAAAGAAAATTTACAAAGTGTTTCTCAAAAACTTCCCATGAACTTTTAAATAATGAAACATATATAATACACTACTGAAAAGAAACATATCCTGTCCAAACAGTGTCTTTTCTTTTTCAGGGGCTAAACATTTACAACACATATGTTTCCATTTGTATTGTGACTCTCACTGTAATTCTAATTATTTAGAGTTTTTCTCCTAAACAATATACAATGGACCCAGAGCTGCCAATGAAAAAATTTCTATTATTGTGAGACTATATTTTTATTCGGTCTTTTCTCAGACAACATGTACATATAACATACATGACAAAATTATCAATTTAATATAAATTATATTAGCTCATGTGTAATTTTATTCCCTACATGAGGAAATTAAGGATACTGAAGGTAAACCAAAAAGTAGAAAGACACACGGTACAGAAAGCTTCACGGCTAGCCCTCCGTGGCAATGCAAATTTTCCTACCATTTTAAACAAGTGAAAACAGAACAGGACTCTTTGGATTCCTTCGCTGGAGCAGAAGCCCTTCACTTAATCTGTCTCTCAGACACTCCATCTCTTCATCCAATGGCAGCACCAGAGGCAAAAGAGTTACCTTACATCTCTGTAGCCTCATGCACATGCACTGCAGTAATGGCAGTGACATAGCATTTCGCTATTATTGTTTTGGGTCACTTTAAATATTTATGATGACAATCTGTACCCAACCTAAATTGTCTGCTTAGGGCCTAGGGTACAAAGTATTGTTTTGTTACTGCTTCACAGATTTTTTTAAGATTACATGTATTGAATGATGGCTGAAATGAACGTATTGCCAAAAAAGCAATTTTGATTTTGTACATTAATTTTCTGAATGCAATTAAATTAAAACAGCTCTGAGGAAATGGATGCATGCCATGTATCCTAATGAGATTAGGTTTTACCATACAAGACTTAGATGTTCTTCCTTGACTGTTTTGAAATCATCAAGAAAATGGTACCCTGTTGACCTTTTGGAAGCCAGCTAATGAGATTTAATCAGGTGATGCACGCTTTCTTTTTCCTCTACATTCTAATCTACACTGAAGAATGTAAAATCATGAAAATGATTCATGTTTTTAAGGAAAATATAAGTGTTATTTCATAAATGTCATTTTCTTTATTATTTTGCTTACTTAAAAATATTTTAAAATATCTAACTTTTACAGAATAACAGTTGACTTGATAATAGTATATCGATTTATTTTTGTAGGGAAGAGGTGTGCCCTAACTGTTGTCACTTTTGTGACTACATAATCTGGACTTATGAAAATTGAAAGAGATTTGGCAAAGAAATGGAAGAAAAACAGGTAAAGATGTGCTGAAATAAGCTATTTTCATTTTGCATTGGTGTAAAACTTTTCTTAGTATACCTGCCATTCTAGAACATATCTTATTTTGACCCTTTTCTGCATTGACTAATATATAACTTAAAGGTAGCAATAACCTTAATGTAAATTATTCTCACCTATACTTTATCAAGCAAACTTATTGACAGCTTTAGGACCACTGTACAGAATATATTATGGTTATTGATATCTTGGATGAAATGCCACAATTACAACATCAAGTTAGAGCTTTTTCATAGGGGTCTTTGATTATATGCTCAGGTTTTATCGCTTTAAATTAAATAGAGCACTAAAGAATTAATCATTAATATTTTTTCCTAAGAGTGTGAAGATTTTGAGCCTGCATTAAAGAGAAATTTAACCCATGGTATTAAATATGTTTGTTAGCTTTGGTTATAAATATTTTAGAAGCATCCTTCATATAAGATAATTTGGGGGGCCGGGGAAATGGCTCAATGGAATAAGCTATTCCCTAGCAAGCACAAGGGTCTGAGTTTAATTCCTAGTTTTGCAAAAAAAAAAAAATAAATAAATAAATAAAAATTTAATTTTGTAACCATAATAAACTTGTATTAAATTTTATATTAGCCAATATGCCTTATAAAATCTAATCTCAGGTTTTCTTTAATCAAATAGATAGATAATATAGTTCTATGAGTTGATATTGTAATTTCTTATGGATTGCTCCAGAAATTTAAGGCAGGTTTATGAAAGAACTCATTGTATATCAAGTAATATAAATCAATAATTTATTTAATTAAAGACTTTTTAGAAATCTGTATGTTACTTTTTTTGGTATGTTACTTCTTAATGAAATGATTTGCTAAAATTACACTCATATTTTTCTTTTGTATATTATAAGAGTCCTTGATTCTTTTATGGAAAATGTATAAAATTCATGCGGTGGCTATTTCTATCTCATTTCTTTTACCTTCAATTTGATACTTACTCATACATTCCTGAGATTTAGACTGGCAGTGAGGCACTTAGGGCTGAGGCCAAGTTGTGAAACACGGATTGAATAAGCACATCATAGTGAGGGACACCCAGGGCTCACATACAAATCGCAGAATCTGGGAGTGTGGTTCCAGAGCACTGTACCCAGAACCAAGAAGTCGATGTTATTTTTAGTTCTTCATTTACATCTGTTAGGAAGCCAAGTGCATCTTTTAGTGGGGCAGCTGAAATCTAGTACAGAGGGGCTGGGGAGATGGCTGGGTGGTCTAAGGGTCTGCCTGGCAAGTGCAAGCATCCGGAGTTCAATCGCTGGTACTACGTGCCGTGCTGGGTCCGGGGGGGCTGTGTAGCTAGACTCTGTACCAAACAAACGAATAAATAAATTATTTTTAAAAATACAAGAAATCTAGTGCAAGACCAAACTACTTTTGTTAATTTGTTTTACTTTTTGAATTATGATCTCCCAATCAGTGCCAGATAAACTTGAACTCTAGGGTAGCCCAGGCTAGATTGAAATTTGTGTCCACCCCTCTCTCTCAGCCTCACCAGTTCTGAAATTGCAGGCATGCATTTCTAGGCCAGGCTGCTAGTGAGCTTTTATTAAAACTACTGTCTATTATTAGTTAAAACTAATGCCTTATAAGATTAAGAGCAAGGTCAATTCTGGAGTTTTGTATGGAGAAGTCCTCCCCCTTTTTAATCCTACATGCTGATGTGATTTGGTCACTGGCCTGCTCTTACTCTGTACTGTGTTTCATTTTTGCCTTTAATAAATACACATCCTAGATATATGTGCCTTGTCCACCTCTGTTCAAGACACCAAGAACCTAAATAAAATTTCATATGACTTACTATCATTTTATTAAAAGGAAAAAAATAACCATTGAAACCATACAGAATTTCAAAACAAGACAGTAGAAAATTAACAATGGTTATTATATAGCATACTGTTATCTTCAAAGTAGTTGCTCAGATTACCAGATAAGAACATGCAAAACTGATCAAGTGACATTAGCAAAAGCTATTTCTCTCAATGAACTAATAGAAATTCTTTTTTTTTTTTTTTTTTTTTTTCATCTTCTTTAACCCAGTTAGAAAGCAAGATTCCTTTCCAGGGGGAATTTCTTTACCTTTCTCTCTTCACTTGACTTGCCAACTTTCAGTGTCTTAGGTCAGTCACTAAGGGAATAGGTCAGACAGTTAAGAGCCACTTGGAAAAACAAAAAGCCTGTAGGGGAACTGCTGCTTGGAAATTCCCCTGATAGCATAACCAGGTCACAGTAGGCAGCTCATTAGCATCCTCCCGCCCCAAGGCAGAACTTCCATGCACTGAGGTTTCAAGTATGTAAGAACTTTAGTTTCATGTGTCCCCTTCACTCAAGTGCTGTTGTTCTTCCAAATACCTTACTCAGCTCTCCCATTCTTTGTAGGGAAGAGTTGTCAGTACTTTGGTTCTTTGCTTGATTAGCCAGCTGCCCAGGGCACCAATTTCTGTGGTATTTATAATCAAAATCTCAGCTGAACTTTTCCCCTGTGTAGTTTTTAATCTCTAGATATATTTAGTAAATCATTTGTTTCAGAACTCTCTGCCTAAAACCTCAGGGAGCCATCCCAGTTCTTCCTGCTGGTGGACACAAGAAATATTACCTTGATAGATGTTAGTCATTTTCTCCATTTTGGGGAGACATACTCTTCTTCCTTTCCAAATCTGGTTAGATCCTCAACTGTGTTTTCGATGGAAAAATCAAGGCAAATAAAAACATACGTGTCTGAGGCCCTGAGCAGAACAGACAAGGAGGGTCAACAGACAGTGAAGGTCAACAGACAATGAAGTTCAGGCTGAAGAGATGACTCAGTGGCATAAGCACCTGCTCAGCAAGGGCAAGGTCCTGACTTAGATATCTGATACAAAGAAAGAAAAAGTACAAGCAAACAAAGAACAGCAATGAAGATTAACCTAACCAGCTAAGAGTATGCAAATGTAGAACTCTGGTATTTTAACGAATAGGTAACAGGATTGACTTGGGAACTTGAAAATCTGTACCATATGTACTGTTGTATGTTACCCTGTTTATGTCATTTGTTCTCCTTGTTTTTGCTTCTATTTTCCACTCTTCAAGTTAAAATACAAATAAATAAATTTAAAAAAAGAGAATTCTCTGAAGGTTTTCTTAAATGCTAAGCATTAGGCTTCCATAATTAATACCTGAAAAATTAAATCAAAAAATTTATGTTATCAGGATAAAAAAGGGCACCATTTCTTCAATGGTTACATAGAGGCTCTATCCCAGTATTTAAAGGAGTCACAGTGCACCCCAAGCACTGGAAAGTCCCAAAACATCAAGCTTGTGCTGGCCACTCACTTTGCCAGATCAAGTTTGCAGCCAATTTGAATGTCTATGGGGTACTCCAAGGCTTGGTGGATCCCCAGGGATTCCCTCACGGAAACTACAGAAAAAGCACTCTCTGTCTCTCTGTACCTCTCTCACAGACCTCATCACTGGGCTCTGTCTCTAGAAACTGAGAGCAATTAATACCGATGATCTGACAAAAAAAGCAAGCTTTTTTTTTCCATCGCAATACCATTTGTTTGCAGAGTGAATGAGAAAATGGCAAGAAATGAGTAGCAAGTGGCAGCCTAAACTGCAATACAATTATTTACTTATATTTAAGTAAAAGCCAAAGAAAAGAATTTTGAAACACCTTATGTTCAGTCTTGTATATCTTTTTAATCAAAATAATCTTTCTGCAAAGGCTCAAGAAATGCAGTGCTTTTCTTAGATACTTCTCTTATTGGTAAAATAATATACCCAACATGCACAAGTTTAGAAAGGAAAGGTTTATGTAAGATCACAGTTGTAGAGATTTTAGTCCATTGTAGCTGGCTTAAGGCAACAAAGCACAATGCAGGGACACAGTAGATGAGAAACAGTCCATGGCAGGACAGGCAGGGAGCAGCAGGCAGTAGCCAGCACACAACAGGCAATAGGCACAAACAAGCAGAGACTTAGCCTTCTTTCTGTCCCATTATGATCCGTGAAGAGTACAGCCTATTGGTTGGTGCCAACCACACCCAGTATGGCGCTTCCATTTTCCACAACCCAATGATGTGATCACCAATTTAGTGATCACAGACTATTAATCCTAGTAACACAGATTTTAATCTAGCATCGATAATGCCATCATGGGGCCCAGGAATGGAGCTCAGTGGCACAAGTGCCTGCCTGGCAAGTAGAAGGTGCTGAGCTAGATTTCCAGTACCCATAAAATAAGAGTGAATAAAACATTATGCAGTCACTTCCAAAATAGCCTTGTATGAGGGTTTGGGAAGCCACCTAAGCGCAAGGTGTAGCACTGCTTACAGAAGACCCCAAACATGAGATTACCATCATTGGTGATCTCCCCTTCAGACTCATCACCTATCTCTCATTGGCTTATGGTTCTCTTCCACCTGTTTAACACAACATACCACAGTAGGAGATCGATTCTCCCGAAACTACTCATTCTGTTCAGGTCAGTGAATTAGTCTCATTGCCTCCCACTGACTCAGAAATTCCAAAAGCTGGCTCTTCAGAAAGGGCCCACACTCCCGAAGCCCTTCTTGTTCTCCTTGCCCAGCTTAAAATTCATAGGAATGATAGTGGAGATTTTGACTCTTCTAACTCACAGCTTATCCTGCCCTAAGAAAACTCTTCACAGTAAAGGGAGTCCAGGTTTTCTTTCAGTAGTAGATAAGAAATAGTGAAAAAAAACTATTTAGAGCCTTTTGAAAGAGAACCAATAGATTTTGGAGGTGTTTCAAATATTTGACACCTGATTTGACCTCTCAAAATAAGATACATAATTTGTTTTGGCCAATTGCTCTCACCCAGATGAAAAAGAAATCATTTTAAAAGTGGTAGGGATATATACAGATGAAGAAGATACTTTATAAATCCCCTCATAATGTTACTGTCTATAAAAATCAATTTAAAACTATAACACTATGTTTGAACTAGAAATGTGGTATAAATGATGACTGTGTTATTATGAAAATATAAAGATAAATTAAAAATCTAATTATTAAAAAAATTGAGACATCTGACATGGAGTAAAGAAGAAGTCTAGCTGACTGATTAAAAGAAATATTCCATAATTGTATAAGTTTAGATTCATCTTTTATAGAGACAAAGTAGTAATGGGATAGCATTTCATTAGGCAATCAGCCCCAAACATTTGCCACTAATTAAATAATCTTCAGAGAGGGCCCCAAATCTCTTTTACACTATTGCTGCTCAAAAATCAGAATCTGGAAAAAGATAAAACAGAAAAATGAAGAACAAGGGTAAGCACAGTTATTGCTCTCATAATCAGTGCTTTGAACACACTAAGCCATACAAAGGAAAACCCAGAACCTATCAAGGGAAGAGTTTCAGTTTTAAATTCAAGGAAGCTGGACATTGGACACCTGACTATATTTAAATTGCCCTGTACCCTATATCAGGAAGCAGATGTTTGATTATTGGTACCAGAGATTCGACTGTCTTCACTGTTAGAGTAGTCCAGGCCAGCCAAAATACTCACCTGTTTTGACAAACAAAACCTAAAGAGATATGCAACAAACTCAAGTGCCCCTATCCCAGGACATCTCCATCTTCCTCAGGTAGTCGCAGGTGACCTGCAGGTCATGGGAAAACAAATTTGATTGCTCTTTGATGCAAGGGCGGTTCATCCAGTTTTAGCTTTCTTCTCTGGAAAATCACCCTCTAGATTTATCCATTATGGAGTTGAGAAGACTCTTGCCAGAGGTTCTTTTCTCTTGTTTTGATAAGTAAATTCAAAGATAAAATTTCAACACTAAGTGATTATCTCTTCATGTTCTACTACTTTAAAAGGAAGAGATTTACTGGTGAAATTGAGGCACCTCTTCCATTGCAAGAAAGGCCAAAGCAAATTTTACATGCTGAAAGTAATCTGTGTACCAGAAAGCTGAAGTGCTTGATTGCTAGTGCAGAGGATTGACTATATTAACCTAACCAGTTACCAGGTGATCCTGATACTGTGCATCAGAGAATGTATTACCTGAGTAAGGACACACTCAACAATTTGATATTTGAAACTGAAAGATCCCAGACACTTTACTAACTATAAACAATGACCCATTTGAAAAGAGGCCAGTAAAGGCCTCTAACTCTATGAGTTTTCTCCAAAATGGCCCTGTGAACCCTTGTGTTATTCTCTTCATAACTCCCCGTGGTGGATCCTTTATAGGACTATTAGGTACTATCAGACTGTGGCTTCGTTAGTAAGGTTACTACCCCTAATGGAAACATCTATTGGAAAATCTCCCAAATTTCAGGAGACACATAGGAATTCTTAGTCTTAGATCTCAAAGAAAACTTCTCTTGTTTCTGTCACTATCTGAACCTGCAGTTCTTGTTTCCTTCTGCATGAGGCATTTCCATCTCAAAGGAAAAACAACGGTGTATTTGAAAAGATTTCTCACAGGGTTTTAAAGATAGCTCCACTATTTTGCTTGGGTAGTGGAAAAGGACATTAAAAAAACAAACAAACAAATGGATTTATAAAAGTGATAAGCCCACAGTATGTAGATGACATTATATTTTGCAACCCAACCTGAGAGGTATACAATCATAATATTATCAAACCAATTATCAAGTTAGAAAAAAATATAAGCTCTTAAATGAAATGGTTTGGGTAATCCTGTTGGTAACCCAGTATAATGTATACAATTGGAATACATTCTTGTATCCAGGGAATGGTTACAGATCTAGGGTATGGGTAATTTCATGACCTTGCTTATCCAGCAATATCTTTATTTCTTCCTAGAAATGGCAAGCTTTGGAAAACTCTAGATGAATTAATTTGGATAAATGGGAAAATCACCTCCTGCTGTGCTGGCCCTGCCCCTGGGGCGCTCTAAGACTGGGATGGAAACTGGGCACGTTGGCGCCCATCTATAATCCTAGCTCTTGGGAAGCTGTAAACAGGAGTATCACTACTAATCTGATCTACACAATGAGACCTTGTAGACACTGTCCTAAAAAAAAAAAAAAAAAAGGAAAACCATATAGTGTTTTAAAATTTCAGTTTGAGCCTATAGAATGGGAAAAGATAATGATTCTTTTCAAAAAGTCAGATTGCAAAGTGGCTTATGGTCTAAGCACTTCCCTGGCAAGTGCAAAGACCCACAGTTGATCCCCAGTACATGCCATGCCACCCCTGCACTAAACTGGCCCCAGAAATTGGGGCTTGGTGGTACACTCCTGTGATCCCAGAACTGCAGAGGATGAGACAAGAGGATCACTACAAGTAGGAGTTGTGTAGTGAGAATCAGAATCAATAAATAAAAACTTAAAAAATAAAAAAAGCAAAACATGCCTTCACTCATATTAGGAATGTGTCACTTCACATATTAGGAATATGTGACTCAAGAAAACCCTTCTTCCTCTAAATGTCAGAAAAAGCAAGGCTACTCTGGGTGTCTTGAGCCTAAAGGTGGACAGGGAACCCCATCTAAGTTAGAGTGGCTGTTTAATTGGCACCCTGCCTAAGGGCAACAGTACCTACAGCTATGCTAACACCAACAACAGCAATAACAAGAAGCCACAAAAGTAACTTTGGTACATAAACTGAAAGAGTTGACTTCTTGTCAGGTCAGAATTATATTTAAAATTTAAAGTTTCTTCTGACTGACAGGTAAATGTTTTACCAAGTAACATACCAAGATTCTAGATATCATAAGATTAACATAAAGACTAGCACTTTAATTTTAATTTTCCCTCATTAGTACCTGCAGGTTTAGAGATGACCTGCTCTTCCAAACGGATGATTGCCCTATGAGAGTAGAAAGAATATCAGAGATCTTCCCCTCCCAAAGCTTGAGGAGGAATAATTTACTGAGAGGAAGAGCTTTGTCCAAGAAGAATCAAAAGGTAGGATATGCAATATGGTCCATTTACTAAAATCATCTCCCTGGAAGTTGCACTAAAACAGATGACCTCTCTTGAATTCCTGTACGTCTGGCAGGAAATCAATAGAGTCTTCCAATAGCACAGTGGAAAGCTACTGCCATCCCAAGTGAATTTTTGATAGGACAAATATCCTGAGGCCTGATTTGCATGAGAAAGATGCTAAACTAAGAATTTTGAAATTGAAAGACTCCTTTCTTTATCCACTGGCTTCTGTTAGCCTATTCCCAGAATATTTGCTCTGTGGTGCGTACTTATTTTTTTTTCTTCCTTTAATAAATATTCCCACAAGCTTTTCTGTGCATCTTGTTTTTGATATCAATACAATAAAAAGAATTTCCCTGGAATCCACTGATGAGATAGCAGTATGATCTCTGATAATAGCAGTTGTAATAATTTAAAAGTACATTACCAAAAAAGGAAATGACATACTTAGTGAGTACTGAACTAATTCTAGAATTAGTTTTTTAAAACAATACGCAGATTGAGAGTTTTCATAAAATCAATATTATGCTTGTTAGAAAAATAAGTGAGGGGCTGGGTAGATAGCTCAGTGGCTTAAGAACCTTTCTGGATAGTTCAATATCCTGGGTTTGATCCCCAATACCTAAATAATTGAATAAATATGTGTGAAGTGATTTTCTTGTAGCACATCAGCATCAATAATATATAGTGACTTTCAGATGATGTATTTGCAATGTAGAAAATAATCAAGTCTTGAGAAATATGTATCTATGTTTTGCAATATTCTCACCAGGTTGTCATGTATTTCTACATAGAAATAGTCCCATATGGATTGTCATGCTCATGGGTTTAATGTTACATTGAGCTACACTAAAATTATAAAGAGTTGAAGTTGCTAGAATAAATGTGAATCATCTTGGTCCAAAATACTGATGTTACCTGAAATAACACAAGTACAGTTTTTCTTAAGATATTTTCTTGAAGTTGTGATCCAGTAAATAGACCACATCTGCTTTCCTACCATCAATATCTAGAGAACAAATCAAAATCTATGAAATGCACTTTACAAACCAGACAAAAGGTTGCTAACATTGAGGACAACACCACTGATGTGAACCCTAGAATCACGGCAGCTTACTGCCTGCTGGCAGTTTCCAGGTCACCTCACAAAGTGAAAAAAATGATTAAATGGAAGCTGCTTTCCTGCCACATTAGGGAGGCAGAGATCAGAATCAGAGAGGTGAGAGGAGGTAGAATCAGTAGGGGAAGAGTGCTAGAGAGCAAGGAGCTATACTAAAATAGCTCCAGAAATCTTCAGGGTTCCCCTTAAGACTTAAGTGAAATGCTACTTTATTCATGCTTGAGAGAAAACTGGTCCAAGGCCAGGAAGTACCCATCGGAGAGCAGTAGTCTAAATAAAGAAGATAATAGTTCATTCATGCTCCTGTCAGTCCAAAGGGAAAAACCAGTACACACAAAAAGCATTGGGAGAATCTCTTGGTGAGTATTACCTCATTGGTGGACCACATCGAACTTAGGTGAACCTACTTTGGAGGTTGCCTAGCTAAGTGTTGAAATAGGCCTGTAAGTCTCAAAAAATCATGACAGTATGTCTGAAGTTTAACACTAAATTTTTAAAAAATGTTAAAGTATCCATCAAATTAAATTCCTATCTGAAACCTGGTGAACATCACCCAAAGACCTGTAAGAAGAGAAAATAAAACATTTCTAGGAATTACAAAGGAAACAGATTAGAACACAATATAAAAGTAGAAGTGTTTCCTCATGATCTCCTTCAATTTTATGCCTTGTGCCGGCCCTGGCTGCTCTTTGTTCCTATGTCTGCAGGAATCACTCCTGATGAAGACGTTTTGTCACTGCAGGATAAGTAGCAGGTTTGTTTAAGCTTTAAAACAGAGAGACATTTCTCCTTGAACAGCCAAATGGAGGTGTGTCTAATCCCCAGAAAAATAAACACATTGTCTCCTCCTGGGACACAGGGCAAAGGTGTTCACTGCCCATTAGGATAGACTCAGATTTCCTGACCTCGTATTCCTTGCTTGCGCTGCAGCGCCCTCTTGGTCAGAGGGGAGGCTGATATAACCAGGGTGAGGATGCAGATGCCTGAATATGGCTACTTCTCTGAGCAATGAACTGACCACAGTCTAGGGCCATCCTGGTTGTCTTTGTCAATCACAAACATTTACTTACTCAATTTAACCATTCTTTGGTCTTTTTTTCTCTTCAGATATTGTAATAGGAGATAAAATAGCAAGAGGTTTTTTGTTTTTTGTTTTTTTTTTCTACAGGCCCCTAATGTTTTGTCCATTACAGGCCCCTAATGTTTTGTCCATTTTCTTAAGCAAGTAATTTGGAAGATGATTTATTTCCTTGCAGTCAATTTGTCTTCCCATTTCAAATAAAACAATGAAAATATAGTAAAATACTTACTATGATAATAAAAATATTACAAAAAAGTATTCTGGAAAAAATTCTGAAAAGTCATATCTAGGCAAAAGAAACAGGCTTCAACCTAGCTTTATCTAAAGTACACCTTTCAGAGCCGGGCGTGGTGGCGCATGCCTGTAATCCCAGCACTCGGGAGGCTGAGGCAGGTGGATTGTTGTGAGTTCGAGACCAGCCTGAGCTACAAAGTGAGCTCAAGGCCAGCCTCAACTGCATAGTGAGACCCTGTCTCAAAAAGACAAAAATAAAAAAAATAAAAAAAAATAAAGTACACCTTGCTGTACAACAGAAGTTCTGTATGTGCCTAGAAATTGAAATCCTTTCTCACTGAAAGGCCTTATGAAGCAGTAGTGTTTTGCACTAGGAGCTTTAGTCAGGGTTTCCCGTCTTCCCAGGAAACTCCTGTGCCATCAGCAGTGACAGAAGTAAAATGTCCAAATCACTGACTTGAACCATATAGCAGTGTCCAGCAAAGCAACCCAGCCCTTCTCTGCTTCTTGCCTGTGGTCAGAGTGGGCTTTGATGAAAAGACCTTGCTGAATTCCCTCGCCATAACATTTTGCCCCAGTCCTGTTCTAGATGTGGATGGGTAAACTGCTAGAGGATATTTAGCTGGAAAAAGATTATTTAATTTTGACTATTTTGATCAATGTGTTTTTATTTCTCAATCTGTTCAATTAAATGTTCCTACACAAGAATCAAAATATAAAGAACTCATAGTATCACTTCTCATTGAGAATTGACTCATTGTGATCCTTCAGAATTCAGTTTCTAATAATAAATATTCCATGTTGCTGTACATTGTGGTTTTCTAGGTTTGTACTGATTCTTGTGTTCTTCTTTTTGGCCCACTGCTAGTTCTTCCTAACATGCCGCTCCCTGGTAGGGTCAATTAATGGATTGAGAACAATATTTTAGGAACAGACTACAGAACCTGTGTGGTGAAAAAGATGCCAGAACCCTATAAAAAGAAGAACTTTGTCCCAGTGTCTTAGGACCCACAAATAACCTTGAAGACCAAAAAACTCATTTCTTCCCATTACAGGTTTTGAATTATAAAAATAAAATTTTTTTAAAAAAAAAAATACGCTAAAGAATAATGAAAGTAGATCAACATTGCCATCAAGTGGTCAAGTTGAGGAACTGTATAAATTGCACAACTGATTTCGGAGATTTCTCATTGTTTACCACAAAGTTCAAGGTTAAGTCTTTAATTTAATCGCTTATATCCTGTAATATCCTGCTTTCTTATTCTGAAATCCTGCTGTAACTCAAACAGTGATCTGTTTATTTCAATTCAATATTCTTGTCGGAAATCAACAGCCCTGTGTTTCTAATGCGGGAATAATTTAGCATCTTAAACAAATGCCTACTTTTATAAACAATGAAGAAAATAATGTATTCATGCCTGTGTATCAGTATACACTTATCCTGCTATTAGAATTCTATGTTATTCAAGTTAGCTATATAAATAAGAAAACAATTTTTACTTTGACACGAACACAATTTTCAGTTTTCACTGATAAAAGACATATGTACTGAAGAAAATACATTACTATTCATGAACAAGTATTCCGTATTCACAGCACAATACGTGCACACACACCTGATACGTGGCGCAAACAGTTGTAACTATTTGCAACCTGAAATATTTTATCCACTTGCTGACATTCTGATCAGTTCACTTTAGTAAATAAGTGATGCCTAACATATATTAAATATTAAAGTAATTAACCAATTAATTTTGACAAAAATTTTAACGTTCTTTGTTTATGAAGACAAAGTACTCATGAATCAAAGTTGTAAGAAAGAGTTTTGAATTAAATATACAAAATGGAAAGAATTCAGAAAAGCCTTACCGATACAGGAGATAACCTGTCCTAGAAAGAAGAAAGTTCTTTCTGAAATCTAAAAGTTTGTTAATTACAAGATAGTGTTTCCCTGTTCATTTTCATCCATTCTGAGATAATTAAATCTCACTGTAACTGAGAACCATATTTTCTTTCCACATGCTCTGAATGTTCAGAAGATGTGTGAAGAAAAAGTATTCTCATAGTTTTTGTTTCTAGGTAGACACAATTAACAGTTTTTAAACAAGTGCTATTTTTGTGAAGCAACTAATTATCCTCAGTTAAGAGAGACCATAATGAGGAATAGAACATGACACTGACTCTTGTTCATGCTTACTTTTCTTAGTGTGTGTTTGAGGCTTCCATTCCTTGTGTAGAGTTGGTACAGGTACATAACACATTTTAATCTTTTTGATCCATAATTCGCCATCCCCACTCCTTCCATATCATGGGCCTCTTCCCTTGGGCAAAAAAGCTGTCTCAAGGTAGAGACGACAGATCAACATTGATATCTATGAGGAAAACTAGATGTGTTAGAAGCAAATCTGAGGAGAAACACTTTTAAAAATCTCAACCAGAGGAAAGAACTTTGGGGGTGCTGAGATAGCTTGGTGGGCTAAGAACCTCCTTAGACAAGCTCAAGGACCGGGGTTAGATCTCCTCTATAGCATGCTACACACAGTACCCCCCTCCGGGATGCTGAGCTGGCCACTGAGATCAGGCATGGTGACACATGCCTGTAACACTAGCACTGGGGAGGTTGAAAACAGGAGGTCACTACAAGTCCAGGCTGTGTGGAAGGCTCTGTACCAAATACATTAATAATAATAGAAATACAAGTAAAAGAACTTTAAACTGTGTTGTTTACCTGCATATATTTCAGCAGGAGAGAAAACATAGAACTCTTCTCATTGTCACACAGCAAGTAGAAAAATTGTTTGGCACAGTGAGCAAAAATACCATCAGCTTTTATCTTTCACTAAAAAAACTTTAAAAACAAAAGTTCTATTGAGAGAATCTCCTTTTAATTTTAGAACATTTTAACAATAGATAAACATTGGTTAAGCAAGGTATCTTATTCTGTTTTGGATTTTAGCTTAAATATTTTTGAGATTTCAACTGAAAAAAGATATGTCAAGATTTTAAAATCGTATTGTATATATCATGCTATATATTGACTATGAAGGTTATTATATACCTTATAGCTTTGCAAATCAACTCATACTGCCAAAGGTATCCTAGTATTGGAAATGAAGGGTGATAATATGTTATGACACTGAAGTAATATTCCTAAAAACATTAGATAAATTTTCCTCTCAATTTTTTGGCATTAATGACGTATTTTGTGTTGAATAATGTACACAGATTTCAGCCTAAACCCTTGACGCTGAGAAAAGAAAACTTAAAAGACTGTTCATTCCCCCCAGTTCCTGGTGTTTTCTTCTACTTACCCATTGAAACAGAAGATTGGAAATCTTGACATGTGTATGGATGTATCTCAGAGAATGCCAGGAGGCTACGCTACAAAAAAGGCTCAAAGATCCAAGAAAATTACTTTCAAAGTTTAGTTTGCTTTCTTGTGTTTTCTACAATCTGAAAAATATGAAAGGGAAGTGAAATTTACCTTTTTCCAAAATTAGCTTTCCAAATTCAAACTGTTGAATTCATAACATGAGAATGGGTTCTCTTCTTCACTACGATGCAGGTCTTCACATCTCCACAGATAGATTTATACTCACTTGTGGTAACAACCTTGTTCTTATCCATTTTTCATATAAGCACAGCTATTTTCATTGAGATCCGGATAGAAATATAAGAAGGAATCTTCAATGGTGTGTGTGAGTGTATACGAGCCTAACACCTACAAAGAGCTGCTCTAAGTTCTTGCTATTGATTTTGATATATGTCATGGTATGTGTCCAGATGTCCCTCCAAAACCTAATGTGGTCATGGGGCAAGCTTCTAGAGTTTGTGATCAATTCACAGTCTAGTGCTGGGATGATGGGTCTGACTGCTGACCCTCTCCTAGGGTAGACAGCCTACAGGAGAGTAAAATAAGCTTGCTCTCCAGAGCTGCTCCTCCCTTTTTGCTCTTATTGTGCCATTGTCCAACACTGGCCACAGTCTTCTGCCGTGTGCCTTGGAACAAGCTGATTATAGACTGAACCCTTCACAAGCTGTGAGCTAACTCAACCTTTCCTTCCTTAATTTTGAGTGTCAGGTGTTTTATTCCAGAAACAAGACAAAAATAACTGAGACAATATATAAACATGAAAGCTATATGTGGCAGTTCACAGAATTAAAAAATAAATCCATGTAAGCTCAATAACCCATCTGAATTAAATTGATTATTAGAAATATCCATCAACAAATGTCCCTGTGATGGAATGAGAGGACCATAGAGTCTTAAGTGGCAGATGATCTATGAATGCTGCCTTTGTCATCTGACAGCTGTGAATGTCCTTTTCCTACTCTGATGTGTGAAGCCATTTTTCTTGACTATGTAAGGTTCCCAAATTTTTGGACTAAATATTCAACCTTGTGGTATTTGTTGAGGGGAAAATGTACATACACTTCTGGAGTGGCAGCAAACATAGAGCAAAACATGATTCAAAATGTATTTAGTTAGATATCAGTACATGAGATATTAGTATGTGGTACTAATGTGATACCTTATTATGACACTGGACTAGTGTACAAGCCAGTTCTGTCTCTACCTACATTTGAAAATTTTACATAAATGAAAACCAATTTAATCTTCATGCATTATGTATCTTGACACTTCTCTGTCTCTATAATTCATATGCACATAAGTTGGATAGTACCTATTTATAAGATGCTGAATTTTTCACAGACCAGAGTAATAAATAGTGGTGGACAAACTGAGTTTTGAAGAAAGATTCATAAAGGGAAACTTTGTAAAAATTACACTGAGATTGAACTCATACATTCTACAAAACACTTTAGGTTATATGTGATTGTCTACTGTCATACTTTTCTGCAAAATACTAAACATATATAGAATATTAAAAGAAAGCTTTCTTGAAACATTATGCTCTGGTGAAGTATAATGTCAAAAGTTTATTCTGAACTCTTGTTTTGTGGATTGCTACCAAAATAGAGTGCGATACAGAAGGCTTCATTATGCCACCTTCATTAGTTCTGTCTCCCATCCTTCTTAGAAGTCTCTCAGATGTAGAGAAGATAAATATTCTCATGCTAGTGACAGAGAAAAAATTGTTAAGCATGTGATTTTTGCATCTTATTATTAATAAGTCATTACAATATTGTTATTATTGCCAAGATTTAACTTATCTTCTAGATCTATGAGTTGACTGTAATTTCAAGCAATAATTAAGGTACATAACCATAAAACATATGGTTATTATTTCTGATAGTATTATAACTGAGTTCCTCATCATTGATCTTAAATGATTGCTATTAGGTACCATTTATAAATATGAATGCCAATGTTTAAATATGTAGGTTGATGATCCATGAAGTGCCTGGTGCCACTTCTTCAAAACCATGGAAGTCTGAAATAAACATGCTATTATAAACTTTTTAAATCTGACATAAATGAATGAGTTTTAGTCAATTAAAATATTTGATTTCTTTGTAGGTATATTTAGATATACTTAAAAGCTACATTAAAATCGTAATCCATAGAAATTCAGTTGAGAGCTGAAATTGTCCTGACAATGATTTCTATTATCAAGAAGCCCAGTAGTCTATTTCCTCCCCAGAAGTTTTGCTGCAATATCTTAGGGCAAAGCTCTGGACCTTTTTGGAGTAGCAAGATAAAAATTAAGGAAATGTCTCATACTTAATCTCACCCAAGCAAATGAAGTGGATGAGTCTGTTTTAATTCAAAGAAAAACAATGAAAATATAGCATTTATTGTCCATCACAAGTGCAGCATTTCTACAAACATTATTTGGGCACCTCAGATTGCACCTGATAATTCATCATTTAATAATCACTATTAAAAAGATGTTAACAATTATATCAAACAATAATAATTTTTCTCTTAGTCTTTATCCTAAAAGATTATAAATAATTTAATGCAGCACCAATTAACACATACACACTTACACACACACACACACACACACACAACCTTTCCCATAGAATTCTCAATCTCAGAGGCTACAAACTAAAGTTAACATCCTTGGATGGTTCTAAGCCTCATGATTTGTCCAGCAATCTAAAAGTAACCAAGAAAAAAAAATAAATAAATAAAATAATAGTAACCAAGAAAGAATACAGGAGAATGAGATAATTATTTAAAAATTGTGGATCTTTGGGAGACATTATACATATTAACATGATTTTTGGAGTTTAAGCACCACTCCAGGTTCATATATTTGGTTATTTGGTTTTTTTACATACCATTTCCTTTTCAGATCCTGAAGTCTCTATAATTTGTGTTGTACTGTGTATGTTGATGCACTCACCAAGCCCATGAGGTCAAAAGTGAAGTTCTGAAAGTGATGGAATCTAGGGTGTGTAATGCTGCGTGTGTGTGTGATGTTGGAGTTAAGGGTCTAGTACTATCATTAAGGGTGCCGCAACGTGGGTGTGGATGACACCACACTGGGTACAGGTATCCTGGGTGAGCTACAAAGGCCAACGGGAGGACTGCTGCAACTCCTTTGCTGCTTTGTTGCCTTTTACCTGCCTAGCTTTCCCATGCATTACTTCCCCTCTGTGATGTCTCTCTGCCATGCCACCCTGCCTTGGAGATAGTTGGCCATGGACTGAACCTCCACAAACTGTGAAGTGAAATAAAACTCTCCTATTTTAAATTTGGATGTCATGTACTTTGTCTCAGAATTTGTCACCAGGGATGTGGGGTATTTGCCGTGACTGTATTTCACCAAGTGGTTTAGGAGACTTTGGAACAATCTTATGGGAAGAGTTTGGACTGATTTGGAAATTGTGGCTGCAAAAGCTGCACTTGATAGGAGATTCTGGTAATGTTCCATTAGCACTAAAATAAATGCTTACAGTGTCTACTGTGTTATAACCAGAAAATGATACATGCATTCTAAAATAGTTATTTAATAATAATCAATATAAATACAAATCACAAATCTTCTAAAACTTCTGTTTAAGCCTTATAATTGATTGTAACTCACTAGCTACTAGCTATGGTGTGCACAGAATAGGCAGTATATTCACACACAGGACTCCAGATCATTCTACCTGCATATAAGGCTCACAATTATCTTGGAAATGACAGTGTTATAAGTATCAAGATGGCTAAAAATCAGTGTTTGTGTTAGAGAATCAATACAATGGCTAGAACTCAGATTAACGTGTGTGGATCTGATACAATATTCACCTTTAAAAAGAGCAGATAGTGAAAGCAGATGATGTCTCTAGCTGTCAAGGAAAATGTCTGTAGAGAGGCCTCAGAGAGTCGGTCCCAGAGTACACCAACTCTGATGGGCTGCAGCACTTATCACCACCTACATGTTTTTTGTTTCAAACTGCTTTTGTGGAAGTATATATTCTATGGCTATTGGCAATTAGCAGAACCTGTTTAATATTCTTTTTCTGATTGGTTGGTTGTTTTGTCTCTATACATGCAATTTATCAACACATCACTGATTAGGTGTGCATCAGAATTAATTATTAAAGTTCAGTGGATGGAGAATTACAGTAACAGCAGTAATAAAGGAAATTAAAGACAAAATAAGAATAGAATTCATAAAGGATTGTGATTCTTTATTAGTACATGTTTTCAGTACCTAATGATTACATTCACAGTGGGGAATTAGTATTTGCCCATAGCACATTTCAATTCATTTTCCCCCTTTCTATACCCCCTGTATTCTCCCAGTATCATATTCACTTTATTTTATAAGACCTGCAGTTAATTATGATATATAAAGATTTTAAACCAGTCCAATAGGTGAAAGAACATATAAAGCATATGAAACCATTGTACGAAACCAAGATATATTTTCGGATACTTTGCCCTGCTGAATTACAATTACTTCTTTTTGTTTGCTTTTCTCCTATTATGTCTTTTTTTGTTATACATTTATGTGTATATAATTCTTCATATTAGAAAAATCATATAATATTTAAGCCTGTGAGTCTGAGCCACTGCATTTAATATTATGTTTTTAAGGTATATCCATTTTCCCACAAATGGCTTAAGTTTATCTTTCTTTGAGTTGGAGAAGTAATACTTTTTTATCCTTTCTTGTGGTAATAAATATAAAGGCTTTTCCAAGTATTCTACCTATTTCACTCTTTAAGAGCTTCAACTTAGCCACCATTGTGGTATATGTCAAAATTGTAAATCTACATTGTTTAACAGGTGCACTATAAAAACACTCGGCATCTTATCCACCCACACTGTGGAAGTTGATCAGTGTGTCCGCTTGAGATGTCAGAAGCTTGTCCGGATCCACCTGTCTATTCCATGCCCAAGAGCTATTCAGCACAACAAAGCTATGAAAAGGACTCAAGAAAGCCTTCTGTGCCCCACTTCCTGGGCGGAGTTCTGCTCACTGCAACAGTGCCACTTGGGAGGATCTTGCTCTTTGCAGCCAGGGCTCGCGGAGGAGCTTGTGTCTTCACAGTTAGCAGAGAGGGAAAAGAGAGCGCCTTGATGGGCGCTGCAGCTGCTGCTCCTGCTCCGCTCCTCGCTGTTTTCTGCTGCCATGAACTGCTGCTGCCTGCCTTGGAGCCAGCGGAGCATGGACAGAAACCTCCACTAACTGCGAGCTACATAAACCTTTCCTTCCTTCCTTTTGAGAGTTGGTGTTTTGTCCCAACAGTGAGTAAAATGTAACCAAGACCCGTGATGGAACAAGTGATGGAACCAATCCCGCTTAACATGAGAAAAGTAAGAGCTGCATTGACTAGGGATTTAGGATAAGAAAGTAATGTACATTTAGAGGAAATTTCTACTTACTCAAAACCACTATTGTTATTTTTTTTATAAGTATTGTTAATTGAGGGAAATGGGGAATATGTAAAAAATTATGCAAGAATGACACCAACATCGCGGAGTAAAAACAACAAAAAACACCAAAAACTCTGTTTACTGCCAGCCCCATAAAATTAAAGAAAAAGAAAGGATCCACTGGAATTCTCCCTGTAAGAATGGACAAGCAGTTTTTATGTGCTGATACCAAATTAGCAATTTAATTTGGGAAGTATTTCCCCACAAAACACATATTATATAATAGTTCTCTTAAAATGAAACAAAATGTAACTAAATGTAAAGCTAATGTTTTATCAGTGGTTTTCTGGTCAAATCTATATTAACAAGAATGAATATGAGAATAAAATGCATACACTAAAATGAAAATATTTGTCATTTTATCCTTTTTCTATTTATTTACTTTTTGACCCAAAATCTTGTTCTATAATTCAGGCCAGTCTTAAACTCATGAGGTAGTGCAGGCTGGCCTTAAGCTTGTGGCCATCCTCCTGACTCATCCTCCTCCGTGCTGGAATTACAGGTGTGCACCATCATTTTATGGCACAGAGAATTTATCAACCATCACTGAATAGGTGTGCATCTTAGTTATTTATTAAAACTCAGTAGACACAGAATTACAATAATGGCAGCAAAATAAAGGAAATGAAGAACAAAATCTCCATAGAATTCATGGAGGACTGGGATTTTCATTACCTCCTAGTATGTTTTCAGTACCTAATGATTACATTCAATATAGGGAATTGTATGTACCCAGGTCACATTTCAATTCATGTTATAATTTATGACTGCAAAATGTGATCTATATGATGATAAGGGCTAACGATGGGAGTACTTCTGTGGTGTTTTGATTAGAAAACTTCCAGGAACCTGCAGCAGGACTGCATAGCATGGAGTTAGCTAGAATGATATTTTAAGGCAGGCACCCACGAGGCACAAACATCCCTGCTGAGATCTGAGTGAAATGTGCATGACAGAATAGTCCAGCATACAGACAGCATCTGTATCATCTGAATTTCAATACAATGACCAACAGAGCAGTGACGAAATGAGAAGCCAAGACAAAAGCCAATACCAAAGCATCAAGAGGCGATGCAGGCAGGGGTGCATGTAGGCAGGGATGCTAAGTCCTCTAGAAATCCACGTGCATTTGCCTGGATGGAGCGGTGCCAAACAGGGAGAGCCGCACCAGCAGACTACATATATTTAGGTGTCAGATTTTGTGTGAGATCTAAATTTGACCAGGTACAGTAGATGATATAAAAATATTTCCAAGGAAAATATCTCCAGATAGGAATTTGTATACAAGCCCAGTGATCTGCTAGGTCAAGTCTCCCCTGGGCTTGTTTCCCATGCTGGGATTTGGAACAAGATTGTAGACTAACAAATGAAATAGTGTTATCTGTTGTCTCATGTTCCACTTATCACAGGGCTCCTAATTGATTATGAACAGTAACAGAAATCTCATCAAATATTTGGTAGATTGCTTTCTAAGCTGTTTAACCTTCATTATGAAATAAAACAAAATGAAAAAACAACAAAAATCACTGCAAAATGCAAAAGCTCTTAGAAGATGGTGAGTAATTAGTCATTCATAATTATTTGACAGTGAGTCTGGTATTACATGCCTGACATTACATAAAAGCTGTGGAGGGTAAAATATAAATCTTTAAGAGAATTGGAACACGCCAAGGATTTTGTTTCAAAATAAGGTACTTTGTTCTCTGAGGACTGCATCTTTAATAACAGCTTTTCAGGAGGCCGGTGGATGACTGGGAGGAGAGTGGGTAATGGACAAGGAGAAGCCTCCTTGTTTCCCCAAGTACAGAGGCAACATCCCAGTGCTGAAAGGTGCAGGACAAGGGCCCCGACTTGGGCCTCAGTTTCTGGTTTTAAATGTTTGCAGAGAGACCCAACTAAGTACATTTCTATGAAGCATACCTTTCAGAAGTGAAAAGATCTAGAAAACATTTTTCTCATGTATGACAATTTTTATAGTTTTGTGTACTTTTGGTAATAAATATTTGCAAATGTGGATCTGGTTTATTTCACTTATGAGTATATCTTCAAGTGGCATCCACTTAAATATAAAGGCTATGGGTTTATCATTCTTTATAGTTGAGTAACACACCATTGTATAAAAATACCACATCCTTGTCATCCATACCTCAGGTGATGGCATTTGGGTTGTTTCTAATATTTGTCTATCACAAATTATGCTGCTATAAACATAGGTCATAGTTTTATAACTTTTTACATTGACAAGCATTATAAAGAAAGGACCATAAATTGTACTTCTGTGATTTTGTTTTCTTATGACTATAATGGGTACCTGTTAGAATTTATACTGTAGCTATACTAAGTATGATGCATAACAATCAGATCATAATATATATTATTATGAAACAAATAAGTATTTTTGACATGAAGGATCAGATGATTGATAAAAATGTCTCAGTAGTAATTCACCATCCAATATTGAATATTAACCTCAGGTCACTGGCCAGTTAAACATTAAGAATACATAAAAAAAATTAACCCCACCTTTTAATAAGATGGTAACAGATATACTACTCATTTTCAATAAAAAATATGTATTTGCTTTCTCTAAGACGTTCCTGTTTCAATACCCAGTGATATCTTGTCACTATTTAAAGGCTCAATTTATAATATCAAAACATCAGTCTTTGTTCAGTATTTTTTTCCAGTCTGCTCTATTTTGTAATCCAAAAAACCCAAGGGTTGCACAGGCAGTCCACTGTTTCATTTTCTGGTGCTGTAATGAAAAATAAAAACCTACAATCCACTCTTAACAGCAAATTTTAAAAATGCTTCACTGCTCCAAAGGGAAATGTATAATAAGAATTATAAGTTCCATTAGACAGCGTCCCACTTGCAGGGCGACATTTATGGGTTTCTTTGCATGGTGTAGTCCCTCATGAGACACATGCACAGCCTGGCGTCAGCAGTGAGTCGCCCACTAAAATTAGCACAGAGAAGCAATGATGCTACTTCTCAGAACTACTTTTTTTCAGCTTTTTGAGTTTCACATGTAGTGTACTTATACTACTCTCAAGCCAAGAAATAGAAATATGTGTATATTTCAAAAATATTAAATTAAAAAAAGAATTTAGAATTTTGAATCTCTTTGGAAAAATAAATCACATTTTAAATTTAAATTTAAACGTTAAACTGTTTTTAGTTTGTTTTTGTTTTCCTGTTATGTTGTTTGTGTTTTCTGTACAAATACTCTCTCGAGCTATGAGTTCCAAATGAATGAAAGTCAGTCTGTATATGAGGTGTAAAGTGTGGTGTGGAGGGCTGGTGTGGTCTACATGCCTGCCTGGCAAGTGCAAGAACTGGGGTATGTGCCAGCCCCGCACTGTGCCAGGCACTGAAACTGGGCCTGGTGGTGTATGCCTGTAATTCCAGTGATGGGGAGGTTGAGACAGGAGGATCACTAAGTGGAGATGTGTAGTGAAATCCTGTACCAAATAATGAAAAGAGTTTTTTGTTTTGTTTTTTTATTTAGATAAAGTGAGGCACTGGAGAAGGCCTGGGCTCATCTCTTTATTTACATTTGATCCCCCTGTCCCTTGAGAGCACAATGCAAAGTTAGTAAGTGGAACACACTTGTGCTTCACAGCTGCATAAAGCCTTAATAGAACTTAATTATTTGCAACACTGTCGTTATGTACACCACAATACTATTGTCATAATTTTTGTGTATAAGAAGTTTAACATCTTTAGATAGAGAGCTTGAAACATTATTCATTTGAAAATATTTTAGAATGACAAATATTTTACAATCAATACTTGACGGGAATATTTCTCCAGGAGGGTTAAGAACTAGGGCAGTCTAAGATTGGATTCAGGATTCTGATAAAGATATAGCAAAGCTCTCAAATTTACCTCATTGTGAAGATCACATTTGATTCTTGTTAAAAATACAGATGATCAAGCATCTCATAGTTAATCAATCCCATTTACATGAAAGGGAAGTATGGAAAAACAATCATTACCAACTATCCAGGTGATGTTATTGATTTAGCACTTTGCAGCCATCTTGGCTAGTAACGAATAGCTTAGAAATGATAGTTCTCTTGGTTTATATCATATTAGAGATTATTTAATATATATGTAGAAGGTCTCCCCATTTTAATGCAGTGTACATAGTGCAAATGCTGAGATTTATTGCTATAAACTAAGAGAGTTCTGCGCTGTCCTTGAATTATTATAGGCTCATTACTTCTTTCAATATTAAATATTAACTTTAGTGATTTTTATTTGTCTGCAGTTATACCCTCTGTTTATCAAACATGTAGTAAGTAATCAGGGAAGTATTTTTGGCTGCTTGAAAATGAGCATATACAAAATTGTCCTTGCTAAGGTTTCTTCAAGGGATGATGCTGAAATCCAATTTTTTATCATAAATCTTCTCTGTTAACTTATTTATTTCCACCTACATGAAAAGGTAAAAGAGGAACATGGATCTCTATGGATTTTACAAAGCTGCATATTCTCCAGGGGAATTAGCTCCTTTTTCTATCAAAGCTGTAGAATGCATCGCATCATCTCGAAGAAGATGCTGATCATGCAGGCAGCTCATTCACTGCCCTACTAAAGCATGACGCAGCCTCCGCTTTCTAGGTTTACATCTATACTAATTTGCCTTTCACTTTAATTTCTAATTGTAAGTCTTAATGATTTGTCTGGATTGATTTTATATATAATCCTGAATAAATATAAAGGTTAAAGATTTCACCGGATAACCAAGGGAGGTACAAACACCATAAAGTTGTTTTCCTCTTCCTTATATTTTATTTTTCTGGAATGTTTTTAAATTTATTTCTGACAGCACATGCACGCAGTCTGCAGTGAGTCCCTTCACTGTGGCGCACAGCACACATTTTGATCCTTTTTACTTCTCTTTGGCTCTTTCTGTAGCTTAGTCCTTTTCCCATTTTCTAAAGATCTTAACTCCCTGTTTCTTACTTTGGTTTTTTTTTTTTTTTTTTTTTTTTTTGAGACAGGGTCTCACTATGCAGTTCAGGCTGGCCTAAGCTCACTTTGTAGCTCAGGCTGGTCTCAAACTCACAACAATCCTCCTGCCTCTGCCTCCCAGTGCTGGTATTATAGGCATGCGCCACCACGCCCAGCTTTTTTTTTTTTTCTTACTTTGTATTTTTTTAATTTTCCTCTTTATTTATATTTGAAGTTTCTCATATAGGAGAAATCATGTGGTATTTAATCTTATGTGTCTGATGCATTTCATTTAGCATTATTTTCTCAATATGCATCCATTTACTTACAAGTGATTCATTTAAGAAAAAGGTAATATTTATAAAATGTACTCTACCTTTACCTTTTAAAAGTTTTGATAATTCATATTTTATTTTACTTTGTTATTTTGTTAAATTTTTAAACAAATCTACTTACTTAAACCAACATTTTGAGCTCTGTTGGAGGCCAAAGGTAGACTGCTTTTTCTTTCAATTAGAGAACAAAGTAGCTGATCTGCCCACCATACAATTGCGTCCTTGTCATTGATCAAACTACACTGAAGTGGCTGCCGGCACCAAACAGTTTTAATGTGTTTCTCCCTAGATCTTCAGAAACAGCATATGTTGACTTTTCTCCACCTGTACCTTTGTTCCAGAATCATTTATAGAAATCATAGTATTAAATAATTATTAATTCATGAATTATTTATTGATATGAAGTACATCATAGTTCTTTATGAGCAATGAAGACTATGTACATTTTTCTCTTAAAAATGCCAAAACAGCTAAGCAACCACCAAATAAAGGAGTACAAATACCTATCAACCATGCTTTATACTTTCATTAGAGACAACTAAGTAACATGAAAATTAATATTCAGTCAGTGATGGACGGAACTCTCAAGTAAGGAGGATGAAAGAGTAAATGCATCAGAGTTGTGACTGAAGGCTCGCCTGAAGAAGACCAGGCCTTAACATA
The DNA here is from genome assembly GCA_004027165.1 of Ctenomys sociabilis. NCBI lineage: Eukaryota > Metazoa > Chordata > Mammalia > Rodentia > Ctenomyidae > Ctenomys > Ctenomys sociabilis. The sequence goes on along the minus strand of PVKA01018495.1, from coordinate 2,366 downwards.
AAGATGCAATGACCGGAGCTGCATGCTTCAGCAAGGAAACGAGCATGATGGTGGCACTATGCTCTTATTAGTGCCACCCGGCCCCACAAACACCTGTAGGCATCAGTCACCTTTGTGGGTGACAACAGCATCAACAGCCAGCATTTCCCAAAATACCCTTCCCCTTGCAGGTAGCCTTTCTGAGTTCCCCACTTCCCAGATGGATCATTTGCAGCTAAGCGGCTCCATCTGTAATCCTATAGGTTAGTTACACTTTGAACCATGTGAGACCCATATCGTGATTTTGCTGTGTAAGTTACCCTTGACAAAAGGGCTTCAGTGGCAACTCACTTTTGGGACACCCTCTTGTTTCTCAGTTGCTATCTCTTTACTAATCCATCCTGCTATTGATCTCTGCTATCATTTGAAATTTATTCTTCTGTGTCAAAGAACATATCTCAGTGTCTGACATCTAACAATCTGGTTGGGGAAGTCTTATAAACTGTTAGTGTTACTCTTTATTTTTATTATTCTATATTTCTCCTATATCAATTTCACAAAGTTCAGAGCTCTTTGGGTAAAATCCATAATCTCCATAGATCTTATATCTCAGCTCCATAATCTGATTAAGGATGGAAACTAAAGAAAAATGGTTTTAAAACTATAGAGTTCAAGGAAGTGAAAGGCAAAATTCAGAGAAATCACAAGAATCAATACATTCAAGAAGGTTTAGTGTTAAGTGTTGTTTTCTATTAGTTGCATTTTTATGCCCACAGAGAATTAAGCCATTCTTTCTACAAGCAATGTTTGAAGAAAATAAAGCATTTTCCTTAATTCTCAGAAATACATTATGATTTATGTCAAAACTTCTGTCCGACATTCATCTGCCTTTACAAATTGTGTGCTGATCTCTACAAAATCCTGTATCAGAAACAATGTAACAAATTTTCCATTTTGCTACATGTTCCATGACTTGAACAATTTCAAGACCCATTTCTTCAGTCAGCTTTAACTTTAATCAGTTTTGACATTCTCACTGCCCTGTTCTTTGGAAGGTTGATTACTTCATACTCTTTGACCTAGAAGTGATATCCTACTGTTCTAATGCATTTCATAGTTCAAATTTTCTAATTTATGCCCTAGTTACTATCTTTATGATTCTGAGCTTTTCTTACCTACTAACTAGTTAAGAAAAAATCATTCTCAGTACTCAATTAATAAAATATTCATTGTAATTTTTATGTATTTACAAAAAGTAGAGACTTTTCTGACAATAAGTGTAGGTGACCATGAAAACAATGCCACTGTAGATGTGTATGTGAGGATGTAAAATATTTATTTGTACATTTTTGCTTTAACAAATTATACAAACTTAAAAACTTAAAACAGCAAAGATGCTATTGAAAATGTTAAGGTCTCACCTATGTCTAACTTGGTGGAGATCAAGATACGGGAAGGGCTGAACACCTCTCCAATTACTAGGATCAACAACTTTATGATTTTGTTCTTTCATTTTGTTTTGCATATTGTTAAGGATTGAATCTAGGGCTCATCAAGCATTCAGGTGCAATACACCCCAACACCTTTTCATTGAACTTTTTAGTCTCCAGTACCTGTATTTCTTGGTTCAAGTTCTCATTCCTTTATAGTTAAAGCAAAATATATTGCAATAATACTTCACTTATCAGACCACAGCAAGGAATGTCTCTTCAGTTTCTAAATGAATGAGTTTAAGTTGTAGCAACACAGAAATTCTTGTTTTTTTATTTATTTTTTAGGTACTAGAAATTTAACAAAGGGCCTCTTACTTGCCAAGCAGGTATTGTGGTAGTGAGCTACATCTCTGGCCCCAATCCTAGATAACATTCTCATTTCAAGATTTTTAACCTTAATCACAAGCTGAATATTTTTTGTCATTTAATTGAGCATATATTTTTGAGGACCGTTAACGTGCATACCACTCTAAAGTATATTGTTGGGCCTGGGGAGATAGCTCAGCAGATTAAGCACTTGTCTAGCAAGTACAGGGTCCTGAGTTCAATCCCTGGTACCACAAAAAAAAAAAATATATATATATATACATATATATATTTATGTATGATGTATAATCATATAAATGTAAATTTTGTATAATAGATATTTAAAATCTGTCATATGCACAAACTACACATATATCATATTTTATGTGTTAATATTAAAATACAAATGCATCTACCTATTACCGAGGCTAAAAACATGAATGATACTTATAGCAGGGATGACTTCCTCAGCCAGTTTTCTCCCTTTCCAAATAGATACCTCTTCTCTCTGTATCACTTCTTTTTCAGAACCTTTATATCTACAGTGCCTTATAGTTGCTCTAGTAAATATTTTTGTTGTTAACAGTA